>BRYA01000142.1:15925-81001 GCA_030267965.1 Triparma columacea | reverse complement strand
GAACTAAAGCCGAGCACACACTGCCGAGCACTACGGCGCCCCTGCCCCTGTCCCTTGCCCCCCTGCCTTTTTTCTTGCCATCACCTCTCACCTCCTTCTCTGCATCCTTGTTGTACTCGTCGTGTATCTGCGATGACCTCAGCCTCAGCGCCGCGTGGAGCTTTTCCGCATTCGTCGTCTCGCTGGTAGTCAGCTGTCGGCCCTTGGAGGAGAGCCTGGGGGTGGTCCCGGAGCCTGGCCTCTCCTTGCCAACTGGCCTCTTCTGGCCTGGAAGACCCTCAAAGGCGGCTGGGGGGGTGGGCTTTAGGTACATTTTGTCGCTCGTCGATGAGTCGGATAAGCCAGCGGATGAGCTATTTGAGCCCCTTGGCGTCGTCCCTGAGGCCATGGCAGAAGTTATCTCGTTGGCAAACTGTTCACATCAAGGATTTTTGGATAGGAGAAAGGGGGGGGAGGGGGGGGAGGGGGGTATTTTGTGGGTAAGAGTTCGGTCATAGCCAAAACACGGTGATAACTCGAGCGAGCACTTACAGAGTCAGCATGGCCATGAAGATAGGAATCAGTTTCGCTGTTATTAGAGTTGCCGAATAAAGTCTGGATTCGTTTCGACGAGGACTGCATAGCGGCCCGTGCGGCCTGTCTATCATTATTCGTATTAGTCCCTTTCTTTGCCTTCCCAACAAACATACTAGGTAGAGGCATGATGGTGGAGTTGTTGTGTTTGCCGAAAGTGGATTTGTGCACAACAAACATCTTGGTTTCCGGTTTTTTTTGTTGAGGAAAGATCCGTGGATTGTCAATCCCAGATTTCCGGAATACAGCAATGATCGGTATTTAAGATATTTCGATCTTCTAATATCTGGCAACGGCCTGTTATTAATTTCAGAAAGAGAGCAATAAATCCTTAGTTTTGCATACAAGCGACAGCCATTCCCCTCCCCAACCCAAACCCTTCACTTCCCTCCCCTTCCCTCCCCTCCCTCCCTCTTCTTTACTTGTCTTTCTTCCCCTCCTCTCCCCCCCCCTCATCCTCCTTCTTCCCTTCCCTCCCGTCTCCCTGGTAAGGTCTCTCCATGTCAACCCTATAGTTCCACCTCTGCCATAGGAACACCGCAAACACAAGGTCGTCCCTGAAACAGCTCAACCTCGTCATTACAGGCATCCTAATAACGAACGCAAACAAGTCGTCTATAAAAGTGCTAACAAACCTATAGCACAAGAACCTCCACGGCAAGTGGCTCACGCTCTTTAGCTTGTAGTTCAAGAACAGCTGCGGCGTCATCATAACAAACCCCAACCCATACGCCGCCCCGCTCAAGGTCTTCACCAGGTAGCTGTACCAACCAACGTGCCTCTCCCACCCTAAGCTGTACCCCGCGTAGCCCAGTATCAGAGGAAGCAGCGCTCTCCCTACGACCCTGGTTGCCTGCTTGTCAGCTTCGGAGGTCATGGCGTCTTCACCTGTCCTTGTTGGTGCAAGTGACCACCCGAATATACCACCACCTCCACCACCCCTCCGTAGCCTTAGACCTAAGGACCTTTGAACCTTCCATCCCGCGACCGCTAGACCAAGTGCGGAGGGTGCGACTACGAGTACACTACTACCCTGTTCGATTAGGAACAGTAATATAACAGCCTGACATGTGAAATCGCTTACCAGCTGCCTCACACTTAAACCTCGAAGACTATCATTAGACCTCCAGAAATCAACGTCCTCCTTAAAGCTTAAACACTCGAAAAGCAAATGAAGTATACTCGCAAGTACAGTTAATCCTAAGTAAGACATGCTCGTATCAGCTATCAACCTCCTCACATCATCAATGTCTTCATCCGCGAACCCAAGCTCAGATTGACTCGACATAACAGAGCCCATATGATTAAGTAACCTCCATCTTGACGGTGTTAGATTACTGTCCAGTGTAACCCTAACAGTAACAGGTTCCCACCCCGTTTCATTAATGGGTATAAACCTATCACTCGTTGAGCCGGTTTCGTCGATAAACATTTTAGGTAAATACACCAAACCTGATCGAGTCCTTCGAACGTCCATACCTGACGTAAGCTGGTATGGGTAGTCGTTTGAATCTGATACTAAACGTACCGATATAGAGGTCTTCAAGTGCGAGCATACCACGGGATCTGACAAGGGCTGAGGCTTTGAGGTTTGGTATCCTAGGATAAAGTCGTGTAGTAGGAACCGTTTATCCTCCTCGAGTTCTCTCACTTTATACTTAACCCCCTCCGTCCCACCCTCAACCCTAACATCCCCAATGCTGACTTCACCCCTCACTAGAATGGTTCTATTAGCTTGAAGTGTTCTAACAGTATCATCTGATAATATAACATGTGACGTTGGGTAATTCGTTAAATCACTCAGCGCGAATAGACGTCTGTATACTGCGACTAGAACACCGTATTCGGTAACAGCGGTTAGGAAGGATAAACGACCAAATTGAGAGGAGGTGGGGGGAGAGGTGAGGGAGGGGAGGTAGGTGGAATTAGAGGAGTGGAGGACTACATTCATACCTAAGGGTGAGGATGGTGAAGAAGAGGGAGTTGATGTTGAGGGAGTTGAAAGGTCGGAGATAGAACCGTAGTAACCTAAATCGTTAGAGGACCAGAGGACGTCTGAACCTAACTTTAGAGTTAGGGATATCTTGAGGTCAGGGTTGTTTTGATTGTTGTTTTTATTAGCAGGTTTTACAGCTGGTTTTACCCAGTCTTGTGGTCGTGTAGATTCAATTAAAGGCTTAGTTGAGGGGTGAGTAAGGGGTGATAGAAGGAGATGAAAGTTTGAGTACATTTTATAGCTGTAGAAGAGGAAGATTAGAATGGTTATTTTGGAGAATGTTAGCTGGGATGTTATGGATGACATCATGGTGAGATGATGTGTTGAGTATATTGAGGTATGAGAGTGTGTGTATTGAGTTATGAGAGAGTGTGTATTGAGTTGAGTTCAGAAGCGAGGTCGTCAATGCTCGCTAAGAGGGTTGTGATTTAGTTGATGTAGTGGATATTACTAATGACTAAGTAGTGTAGTGTACTTATATGCTACTTATGTGATGTTATGTGCTATCAAATGGATATTTGAATGATGTTAAGAATGATAAAAGAATGTGTGGAAGTTTGTGGGAGATTTGGGAAAACTTTTGCTCTGATTTGCAGTCCAAACTTGGGCCATTGCCATTCTAGTCCTATAACGGTAAGAAAAGAGTTCATGTCGACAGTGCCGGCGCATTGTCTAGATTTCAGCTCGCATGTTGACACACGCGAGCCTAGAATCAAAATAGAAGGAGTCAAGGAGGAAGAAGTTGGATCCAGAGACCTTGGTGGTATCCTTCCTGAGTTTCAAGGTGGGAATAAGGGTACATCGACAGCAGGTGGTGTCGGAGGATCGGGAAGCGAGGTATTTGTTAAAGAGGAGGATGTGGTACAGCATGAATTGCTTGTTTGCCAACCATGTGACGAGGATGATGTGGAGGTTGTTGCTGAAAGGAAGACTAACAGCAGGAGCAAGGAGAGAGAAACGAGAATAGAATACAATGATGACAATGGCGAAGAAGACTATGACGAGGACGATGAATCTTGGGATGGCCATGGTAATGGTGGTGAAAATGATGATGATGTATATGAGCCTGGGTATGAAAAGAAGTCTCAGTACGGTATTAGCACAATATGGCATTTATGCCCGCAAGAAGGATGTGAACATAAGGCGAAGCACAGAGGTAACATCAAGAAGCACCTTGCTTATGTTCACGATATTGGCGTAACCTGGCACACATGCCCGCAAGAAGGGTGTGAATATAAGGCGAAGAAGAGAGGCGATCTCAAGACCCACCTTGTACATAGTCACGACATTGGCGTAATGTGGCATACATGCCCTCAAGATGGGTGTGAATATAAGGCGAAGGAGAGAGGCAGCATCAAGCAGCACCTTGCAGATATTCACGATATTGGCGTCACCTGGCATACATGCCCGCAAGAAGGGTGTGAATATAAGGCAAAGAAGAGATCCAATATCAAGATCCACCTCGCTCATATACACGACATTGGCGTAACTTGGCATACATGCCCGCAAGAAGGGTGTGCATTTAAGGCGAAGCAGAGAGGCGATATCAAGCAGCACCTTGCTCATATTCACGATATTGGCGTAACATGGCATGTGTGCCCACAAGAGGGTTGTCAATATAAGGCGAAGAGTAGAAGCAACATCAAGCAGCACCTTGCAGATATTCACGATATTGGCGTAACCTGGCATGCATGCCCGCAAGAGGGGTGTGCATTTAAGGCGAAGCAGAGAGGCGATATCAAGAAGCACCTTGCTTATGTTCACGACATTGGCGTAACCTGGCATACATGCCCGCAAGAAGGATGTGAATTCAAGACAAAGGAGAGATCCAGCATCAAGGTACACCTTGCTCATACTCACGATGTTGGCGTAACATGGCATGCGTGCCCACAAGAAGGGTGTAAATATAAGGCGAAGAGGAGAAACAATATCAAGCAGCACCTTGCTTCTATTCACGATATTGGCGTAACGTGGCATCCATGCCCACAAGAAGGGTGTGAATATAAGACGAAGCGAAGAGGCAATCTCAAGGATCACCTTGCTAATATTCACTCATTTGATTCATCTTAAACAGAGTTGAAGCATCTAAACCTCTTTTATTGTTGCTTTAATATATTTGACCTCTATAACTATCAATCCGAAAAATCAAGGAGGAAAGTAAGTGACTCCATGCCCAGACATTTACTGTCCATTACTAACCCTATACCAATAAGAAAAGAGTTCATGACGACAGTGCCGGAGCATTGTCTAGATTTAAGCTCGCACATTGACACACGCGCGCCTAGAATCAAAATAGAAGGATGCAAGGAGGAAGAAGATGGATCCGGAGACCTTGATAACCTTCCTGAGTTTCAAGGAGGGAATAAGGGTACATCGACAGCAGGTGGTGTCGGAGGATCGGGAAGCGAGGTACTTGTTAAAGAGGAGGATGTGCTACAGCATGAATTGCTTGTTTGCCAACCATGTGATGAGGATGAGGATGAGGATGTGGAGGTTGTTGCTGAAAGGAATACTAACAGCAGGAGCAAGAAGAGAGAAACGAGAATGGAATACAATGATGACAATGGCGAAGAAGACTATGACGAGGACGATGACTCTTGGGATGGTGATGGTAATGGTGGTGAAAATGATGATGATGAATACGAGCCTGAGCCTGGGTATGAAAAGAAGTCTCAGTACGGTATTAGCACAATATGGTATACATGCCCGCAAAAAGGGTGTAACTATAAGGCGAAGAGGAGAGGCACTATCAAGCAGCACCTTGCTGGTATTCACGATATTGGCGTAACGTGGCATACATGCCCGCAAGAGGGTTGTGAATATAAGGCGAAGGATAGAGGCAATATCAAGCAGCACCTTGCTTATATTCACGACATTGGCGTAATGTGGCATACATGCCCGCAAGAGGGGTGTGAATATAAGGCGAAGGAGAGAGGCACTATCAAGAACCACCTTGCTTTTACTCACGATATTGGCGTAACGTGGCATTCATGCCCCCAAGAGGGGTGTGAATACAAGATGAAGGACAGATCCAACATCAAGAAACACCTTGCTAATATTCACGATGTTGGCGTAACGTGGCATTCATGCCCGCAAGAGGGGTGTGAATTTAAAGCGAAGGAGAGATCCAATATCAAGATACACCTTGCAGATATTCACGAAATTGGCGTAATCTGGCATGCATGCCCGCAAGAAGGGTGTGATTATAAGTCGAAGCAGAAATCCACCCTCAAACCCCACCTTGCTAATGTTCACGAAATTGGCGTAACCTGGCATACATGCCCGCAAGAAGGGTGTGATTATAAGACGAAGCAGAGAAGCAATATCAAGACACACCTTGCTAGTATTCACGATATTGGCGTAACGTGGCATCCATGCCCACAAGAAGGGTGTGAATATAAGACGAAGCGGAGAGGCAACATAAAGTTACACCTTGCTAGTATTCACGATATTGGCGTAACTTGGCATTCATGCCCTCAAGAGGGTTGTGAATATAAGGCGAAGGAGAGAGGCAGCATCAAGAGACACATTTCTAAGCATCACCTATAAGTTGATTCATCTTAAGCAGAGTTGAAGCATCTAAACCTTCTTTTATTGTTGCATAAAATATTTACCTCTTGCCCCCAAATTTGCCCCAAAACCCCCCAACCCCAAAAACTCCAATGGTCCTTTGCGCCATTTTATGGACTTTACGACACGGTTGTGTTGGATCAATAAGTGCTAATGAGAATGATGATAACGATTGTGCGTATTATTAACACTATCAACTATTTTCACGTCTAAATTGAGTCTAAAATGGAATAACGTCAAATTCAACCTACTCACACAACCCACCCACAACCCACACACAACCCACTCACAACGATCCCCACAACAATCTCCACAACTATCCTCACACCTACGTACCCCTTACCCACTACTAACCCCATAACTACACCCACAAATACTCTCTTTAAACCGCAGCCAACCAAGACATTCCAACCAGCACCAGCAGCTCCCCCTTCTGTTTCCGTGAGTTCTGTCTCTCCACTCTCTGTGCAACCCGTCCCCTGAACCCTCCCCCCGATCTCCTTTTCTTCGGTGACTCAACCATGGATATTTTAAAGTACTCAAAAGTCAGGCTAAGTAACTCTAGGAAAAAGTCGCTCGCATGGGATGCCTTAGTGTCATCACACGTTGATACCTCTGCCTCAAGCTCCCACATCGTTGGAACCGGCATGTCGTCCACACAAGCGTCTATAAAAGGTCCTCAAATCTCGTCTCTCCTAATCTCAAATAAAGGAATGTCAGGTTCCCCGGCCGTTGAGCTCTGCTGCAACTTAGCATGCTGCGTACTTACACCCAAAGCCTTTCGACCTAAAGGGATGATCGTTATTTCAGCGGGGGGGAACGATCACCTTTGGAACCCTACCACTTTACGTGAGTTGTGTTGCTTTTGAGAGCGTTGGATTTACAAAGACACTCGCAACTAGACGTTCCCCCCCCCCTCTTTCCCGTTTAACAATTTCAACGCCCCCCCCCCCCTCCCCAACTCTCCCCGCCGGCCCAGTTTGTGAGCTGTCTAAAATCCCCTGTACGTACTACTTTGGTTTCCTGCCCATGTTCCATCTCCTCCGTCACTGGTCATCCTCCTCCCCCCCCACCTCCTCCCGTCGTGTAGTCTGGTTAGTAGACGAGGCAGTATCAACCCAGCTCTGCGACGGTCGTTCAAACAGGTATTACACCAACTATTCTCAGAAAGTCATGTCCCGAGCCGGCGTCATCGTAACGCCCATGATCGTGGGTGACCCTTGCGAGGCGCTGGTAGGGCATTTAAGGAGAGGTGAACCGGGGAGTCCTTTTATGTTTGATTACGACGTATCTGTTAAGTCGGGTGATGGGAGGGACGATGGGCTTGTATTCGTTAACTCTATACCCTTATTCGACGAGTGGGAGAAAGGGCTGGAGAAGGAGGATTATGACATGCTGTGGGAGGGGGGGGAGAACAGCGAGTACACTGTTTACTTCTGGGTTAGCTGGCTTAGGTTTGTGGTGAAGGAGTTTGGGGGGGGAATGAGGAAGGAGGGAGACGAAGGGGATTACGGTGAAGACGACGAAAGCGAAGAAGGAGGAGCAGGAGGGAAGATGGTAATGGAGAGGTGAAATGTTTTGACGTTTTTCAAGGACAACGCGACATCTACACTCCCTCGCGCGACCTACATGAAACTCGTACCTGTGGTTTTAATTCACAAACAAAGCCTTTATTTTTTCCCTCCTAACTGTAAACCACCATCCTTTCCAAAACCTCGCTCCTGCATATCGGGCAGTCCCTTAGTCTCTCGTCCTCGCTGCACCCCCTGCATACGCACAGGTGCCTGCAAGGCATCAGGAGGACCTGCCTCTCCACCTCCATGCAGACACAGCAGAGCTTCTGGGCAGCCCCTGACCCGCCCCCCGCGGTGCTGGCCATGCTGCGGATAACCTCCTCCCTCCGCCTTCTGACTACGCCGAGGCTGTAGTCCAGGTTCGCCTCTATCTCCTTTAACCGAGCCTCCGACGTAGCCGCCGCCACCGCCGTAGTGTTGACTCTCCCATCGTCGTTGAACAATTCATCTCCCTCCCCCTGCCTTCCCCTTCCCCTTCCCCTCCCCCTCCCCTGCTCCTCCTCTTCCCCCCCCTCCTTACCCTCCTCCCCCTCCAAGTCCCTCACCCTCCTCCTTACCCTTCTCTCCCTCGCCTTCCACTCCTCCAGCTCGGCCGACAGTGCTGAAATCTCCCCCTCCAGCCCTTCCTTCTCCCTGTCCTTTGCCTGAATGACGTTCCTCATCATCTCGATCTTCCCCTCTGCGAACTCCGCGTTCCTCTGGAACCTCCCTAGCCTCGCTATGCTCTCCCTCTGGCTCCCCAGCCTTGCCTCAAGCTCCATGTTCCTCCTCTCCAGGCTCGTCCTGACGGCCTCGATCTGGTTCAGCCTAGCCCCCACAGTCCCGAACCTCCTCTTGGCCTCCTCTACCTCCCTCCTCATCCCCTCAGCTTTAACTATGACCCTCCTAAGCCCCCCCTGTCCGCTCTTGACCTTCCTCATGAGCCCCGCGCTCCGAAGCCTCTCGCACTGCAGGGCCCTCCTCCAAAGTTCCCTCTCGTCCTCCCAGGTAAGGATCTCCTCCTCCCCCTTCGCCTCCCCCTCCTTCACCTCCTCCTCCCCCNNNCGTCCCCCCTAGCCGCCCCCCCATAAAGTGCAGTAAGCTCCCCCTCCAGTCCCCTAGCCTTCCCTATGTCCATCTCCACGATGCTCTCCTCTACCATCTGTTCCACCTCCCCCACTCTCCTTGCCCACTTCGCCCCTCCCCCCCCCCCATTATTCGTCCCCCCATGTCCCTGTATGCCGTCGTCTACGATCGAGACGTTTATACCTCCCCTCATGGCGCTCACGGCTGCGCTGGCTACGGCACGTTGGCTCCTGTAGTTTGACCTCCGAGTGGCTAGACCGTCTAAGGAGGGGGACGAGTACTTAGAAAGGGGTGCGAGGGCCTCGGATATCGCCAAGTCGAAGTCTATGAGACCGGAGAGGGGGGAGGGGGGGGAGGGGGGGGGAAGGGATGTCGTGGGGGAGGATTGTGAAGAATGCTGAGACGTTGACAGCTCGTGAGATAGATTGAGGGACGGCGACCCAATGCCTTCGTCGAGGGATACCCCGACCTCGTCACCCCCTTCCTCAACCCCCACGTCCACCTCCTCGTCCTCCACGTCCTCGTCTTCCTCCTCATCCTCATCCCCCCTCTCCTCGTACACGTCAAACATCCTAGCAGTTACCTTGCCGTTCCAGAAGGTAGCCCCATCCAGCGTATTAGCGGCAGCAATCGCGTACCCCCTCGTCTTGAACTCGGCGAACGCCATGTCCCCGAGCCCCCCCTTCCCCGAAACCCCCTCCGGGTTAGCCACGCTGACGATACCCTCAAGAACGTCCCCTAGTCCCCCCCCCCCGCCTAGGAATATAACGACGTTGGCGCAGTTTGAGGCTCCGGGGTTGAGGCGGTGGACCCTCATCCCGCACTTGTAGGTTACCCCTGCGGGGAGGGGGGAGGCCGCGATCATGGAGTACGAGGCCATCTGAAATATAGGCCAGTCAAACCCTTTGTCCTTCCCCCCCCCCACCCCCGTAGAGGCAAGCGCCTCAGCAGGCCTCACAGATACGGGGTACGGGCGGAGGAGGTCGCAGCGGGACCTGAGAGCCGCGAAGTAACCCCTCCATTCCTCCAGCCCGCCTTCCGGCCCCTCCCTCCCGGCCTTGAAGTCCCTCCAGCATCTCTCTGCGTCCTCTGGGTCCCAACCTGTCTTGAGGGCAAAGTCAAGGGGCGCGAGATCGGAGGATCCGGGGGGGGGGCAGGCGGCGGTGGGGTCCTCGAAGGCTAGCGGGTGCGAGGGCATGGAGGATCTGGCATTGGTCGCGGCACCCAGGTCGAGGAGGAAGCCGGGGAGGGGCAAGCCCTCAGAACAGGACCTGCTAAGGGGGGCGACCCTAGAGGCTGAGGCGCGGGAGGGGGAGAGGGGAGGGGAGGAACAGACAGGGGGGGACAAATCGTGGAGGACCACATCAGAATCATCACCCTCGCCTGAGGAGAGGGGGAGGGAGGGATCAAAAAGGTTGTCGAAGGAAGGGGAGGAAGATGGGGGGGTGGAAGGGGAGAAATGACGAGAGAGGAAGTTGGCCTTGGCGCGCTCGAACGCGTGCATGTTGTGCTTCTCCATTGGACAAAATTTGGAGAAATGCTCAAAAACCAAAATCTTGAAAATGAAAAATGAGGGAGCCACATACATTTTTACCCCACATTTATTTATCCAATTGGTCGAATTTGGGGTCACCACAATCGTTACAGTACCATGCGAACCGTGTGTTTTTTATTCTTCCTCATCACAGCCATCGCTGATATTGCTAAAGCCACCAACCCTGAATGCCTAGAGGATCGGCCGAACGATACTTGCGTCGTGAAAGCCTCCTCTCACTCTTTTTCACCCCCAAACTTGCTAATCCCAGAGGATGTCAGGGGAGTTTACTGGATAGATGCAGGACCGGACGCACCTGGATACAGCAACCCTTGGGTTGACTTAAATTACCTCACGCCCTTTCCTGATGATGACAAGAAGGCCGGACAATTTTATGTGCTGGACAAGACCGCTGGCTATCAATCTTGGGAAGATGTTGACGAATCTTTCCCCTACATAAAGTCTCTGCAGTCCCGCACTACCCGTAGCGAGGTGGATCCTACTGATCTTACTGTGAACTGGAGTGCATGCCTCTTCACGTGCGGTTCCTCGTTCGAGACTTGGTTCCCTCTTCCAATCTCTTCTCCATCGAAAAAGGTTGGTGAGAACGAGTATATCCGCCAGGCCAAAATCTTTGGCTACGTTGTTGCAGAATGGAAGGGCTATAGAATCATTGATGATAAGGGCAAAAAGACGGGATTCTTTGATCAAATGATTCAGCGCATTGACGACCGTGCAGTCATGATTCAGAAATGATCCCTCCAGAATAAATGAAGAGAACATATATGTATGTTGCATCCCAATTTATCTAAAGTTTCCCTTTCATGAACTTCAACAACTTCTTCCTCTTGCTTTCTTTCTTCTTTTTCAGCTCAATCGATTCTCTGAGGCTTAATCGCGGTCTGTCGTCGTCATCGTCGTCGTTGTTGAAATCGTCAAGTTGGCTCTTCCCCTCCCTCCCCTTGGTCCCCTCCCCCCCTCCGCCGTCAACTGCATTTAATCTCTCTCCTATCTCGTCCATCTTGGTGCCCATCGCATCCCCCATCTCAGAAATCATCTGAAGCATGCTGACCATCTGAGTGTCAATCTTCTTTGCTCTCTCGGCAGCTTCCTCCTCCTCAATCTCTTTCCACGTCTTTTCGTTCTTAGCAAACACTGTGCAGATACCGTCCTCAATGATGACCTGCCTCTCCCCGTTTCCGCTCTCGCCCTTTGACCTAAGCAGTAAGGTTTTCAGGTTGATTCCGAGCCCGTCGGTCATCGTCAGAGAGACTGGCTTCCCGGGACGGCACACCTGTTCGAAGTAGTCCTTCCTCTTGAAGTTGGGTAGAGTGCTTTCCCAGGTCACGAGAGAGGATGCTAGAGCGAGGTTACTCATGCCGCTCGCCGCGTTCTCAATTCCTTCAAAAGACTTGCTCATCATGGCAATGAGGACATTCAAGTACAGGAGGTGAACCAGGAATGTGTAAGTGATCCACAATAGTGTGGCGCACTGGGAGATCAATTCACTATTTTCCGTGAAGGGGTAGTCGAAGTCTGTGACGAGCGATGGTCAATGTTTTGCTAATGCAATCAATCCTTAAGTTCAGTTCGCCCCTCCCTGACTCACCTCCTATTGACATGCGGAACACAGTCACAATGCTTTCTCCGAAGTTTTCAAAGCCCTCCTCGTCCCACAGCAAGAAGCGGAATGCCGAGGCATACCCGAAAATGAAGAGCATGAAAAGAGTCGCCCACTTGGCAATATCAAACACAAGCATGCGAATTGTGACGACGTAGATTGAGGTCGTGCCTAAAATGCTCAGGAACTCCAAACTCCTGAATATCAGCAAGAAGCCTGCCACGGCGATGAAGATCTGCTCAACCTCTTCGTTCATCATCAAGATGCCCTTGCTTATGTCCTTCTCCAACCCAATCAATATCACAAGGACGTAGGCTGGGAAGCTCATCCAGTTCCAAACGCTCGAGAAGTATGCGGCGGCGCCCTCGTTCACCAGCTCCAAAAGCTCCTCCTTTATGAGTAGAAGAGCGGAGAGGACGTATGAGACCCATCTCGCCCCCAAGTAGTCAAGCATAAATCCTATCCAGAAACTGAGACTAACCAGACCGTACGGTACCTTCTGGGCAAAGTACTTCCTTCGTCCGAACGTTTCCCACTTCAAGTCAACGACCAGCTTTATGAGAGGAGTGTCGAAAATCTCCGGGCTCCTCGTTTTTATGAGAATCCCAAGGGGGGTCTTTGCCACGGGGGCATCAGGTTTGCCCATCCAGTCCTGGATGGCATAGTTGGAAATCACGTAACCTCCACTGTTGCTGTCGACTGTGTGTGTCCCGACACTGCGAAACTGCTCTGGGCCGGAGTGCTTGTAGGAGTCAAGCATCTCCGGGACGAGGTCCGGCCAGGAGATGGAGACCATCTCAAGGTCGGAACAATCGTTCTCGAAGAGTTGCCTACGACGAGGGCAAACGCAGTTGTTGGAGCCGAAGCCCATAAGGTACCTAGCGATTCTGCCATTGTTGTGGAGAACTGCGACTGCCAGGGGACTTGCTTGGTCGGCCCACCTGACCAAGCCTCTAGTTCTCCAACCTCTCCTCGCCTGGTTAACAGCGGGGGGGAGTATGCCTATCTGGTCGATGAGCTCTAAGGATTTGCCCCACTTGGCACGAGAGAACTGGAACACTTCGCGCCCGAACAGATACTCTATCACGGGCATGTTGTTGTAAAGGACCGCCCAATGAATTAAGCCACACTTGAACCTGTCCAGGCCCATCGGGTCGAGGCCGATGACGTCGATGAGATACTCCATGTACAGCACCCCTGACGTTGCGTTAGTGGCCGCACAGAACAGTCCATTCTGGCCAAGCTTGTTAACGGCTGAAAGGTCGCAATTTAGCTCCTCCTGCATGAACCTAATCATATCACCTCCGTCGTCCTTGCCCATGGAAAACATCGCGAAGTAGAAGAGGGGGAACCCCATAGTGTTCTGTAGGTCAATGTCCACACCCTGGTCGACAATTAGCCACCTCAAAAGCTTTTTGTGCTGCAGTGGGCGAAGTGGAGATGTTAGATGAGATTACCCAATAACGTTGTGTAATGAGACGCCCCTACGCTCCTCTTTACCTTGAATCTACACGCGCTTCTTGCCATGTTGCCCAACGTTTCCTTGAGAGTTTCCTTGAGGAAGCCGTTACTCCACTCTGATCCCTCGAAGGTTTCCAAGAATCGCTTGCACGCAGGTAAGTTTCCCTCCCTTGCATACTTGGTGAGGATCCATTTCATGGACAAACGGGCCCACTGCTTTTGCAGGTTGCACTTCTTCATAATGAGTTTTTTCTTCTTCATGGCAAGGCGGCGGGCCTTGGACGACTTCGCGTTTTTAATGGCGTTATCTACCTCCATACATCGCTGATGGGAGGAAGCTCTTTCGTCCCTGCCACTCTCTTGGCCCGTCCCCTCCTTAGGGAATTCTGACCCTGAACCTCGAGCTTCCTCCTCCGTCAAATTACCGCTGATTTCGTTTTCTACGTCATTCAGCATACCTTCCATCTCGTTCAGGTCCATCCCAGACATCATCTCTTCTACATCTTCCATGTCATCATCCTCCATGGTACCGATCGACTCGGTCGTGATGGTGGAGGTCTCTATCCCAGGTACCTCAATTTCGATGTCAGCGGGGTCGGCATTTTTGGCTGCAGTTCTTGTCCTTCTCCTCTGCTTCAGGTACCCTATAGCCCTCTTAATCTCCTCATACCAAGTCTTCTGGAGGCTCTCAGATCCAAGCGCAAACACGATGAAATCTGACGTGCCGAGGTGGCCAAGCTGGGAGAGGGGGGGCGGGGGGGGGGAGGGGGGTGGTGGAGATTGAGCGAGTGGTCCCCGCGACGAACCAAAAATAATTCAATGTGCTCTACCACTTTCATCCTCAAATCCCCCAACCCAACCCCTCACCTTCAAGTAGAATTCCTTTGTGAGTCGGAAGTAACTCTCTTCAATTGGAGTATCGTGCCTCAGATTGAAAGATCCCAGCGGTAACTGCTCGGAGGAGTACGCAAACTCATTCTCATAGTAGCTGATTGTCAAGGCCCCCTTCTTTTTCATGCTCAGAACCATGTACCTGAACCTAGAAAAACCGAGAGATCGACGAGGCAGCTTCTTTACTGTGCTCTCGAAGAGCACAGTGGATGAGACCGAATCTAGGTAAAGGAACTCTGAGCTTGACATGGAATCACCACTCCCGGAAGCGGAATGATGCAGGGGAGGGGCATGGTTGGCATGCTGGGAAAGCTGTAAAACTGGGTTCAGGGGGGGTTCTGTGGAAGAAGGGGGCACGGGAGGACCCGTTGAATCGTCTATTTCCACGACAGACATAGGTGTGTTGGGTTTACCTGCCAGTGGGGAACTAGGATTCCTACTCAAACCTTCCTGATTTCTTTTTCGGAAAAATTGTGCAAGGGGTTTTGGGCGTTTTGACAGGGGACCGACGGAAAGTGGATGACGCAGGGTAATAATAATAGGATCAAACGAGCATGGTCGTATGGTCCAAGGGAAAGTTGTTGTTAAAACTGGGATTAATAAATCTCGCCTAAATCACACTGACCTGAACTACGAAAGAATCCGAGAGTACGCCGCCCTTCCCTGTGCCTCCTCCGTCTGAAACACTTATGGTGATTTGATCGACCGTCCCAGAAGCGCAACCATCGCACTCGTAAGACATGTCCGCCAGCGCTTCATTTACTGCTTCAATCTTTCCGTAGAATTTGACGTAGCTCTCGTATCCCCTGCCTCTTTTTCCTACGCCGTCAAAAGTGATGGAATCCCTCGTGCCAACCTTGATCTTGCCGCCAGAAGCGCAAATAATCTCCACTGTCATAATGCTTTCTCCGACGTCGTCGTCCTGCACGCTTACCTTGCCAAGCTCAATAACTCCTCCGACAGTAACCTCCTCCAGGCCAATTCCAGCGTGGGTCAGGACGGGAGCCGAATTCACCGCAGTGATCCAAATGGACCTCTGCGCACTAAGGGTCTGCTCCTCGCAGATATCCAATTTGTAGCAATCTCCCGCATTGACCAAGTCTTTCGCGACCACGGTCACCTCAGCCCATCCATTTTCTCCAGCTGTTGGGTAAAACACGACCCTCCTTGCGTAAGAGTTGACCTCCTCCAATGTTCCATTAAAAGACACGCTACTAGCGCGCATACCCAGGTCGGTAATTTCGACCTCGCCCTTTGTCACGTTGACCGCAACCTCGTAAATATGATTGGTTTCGTAGTTGATATCGTCGTCGAAAAGAACGAAAGCCTGATCGAAGCCATGCACGCGCTCGAAGCTCGTCAGATCTCGACCGACAAAGCCTTCCGGAACTTGAACGTCTCGTTTACCGATGTTTGCACTGTAATATAACGTTTCGCCGAGAACACCAAAGTCTGCCGGGAAGTCGGCGTCGAGGCTATCCTTGTCGATGTCAATGGTGCCGTATGTTTGTGGGAAGGAACGGGAGACACTAACACCGTCGTAAGAGTATAAGTGCATTCCGTAGGTCTCTGAACTCCACGAGTGAGCAGATTGGCTGTTTCCGATATCACCGTCTTCGACGGCGAGGAAGAAGAGCTTTGCGGTCGCTCCATTATTGGAAGTCGTGAACACTGTCAGTCCAGTCGGGAAGGAGCTTCCGTACCCTACCCTTATATCCGAAACGATGGTCGCACCTGTCCCCGAAGACTCCCAAAGCTCCTCTCCGTTGACCCCGTCGTTGGCCGCAAACACGACCTTGGTGTTGTATGAGACGAGATATCTTGGGTTACTAGGACCCGAACTGTTGATGTCATGCACGAGAACAGTGTTGCCTGCCGTCCCGTCGGTGCTCTTCCAAAGCTCTGAGCCGTGAGTGCCGTCGTCGGCGCTAAAGAAGAGAGTCGTACCGACGCAAACCAAATTCTTAACGTCGCTTCCATCCGTTCCAGAGTTGATGTCCTTGACGAGAGCGGTGCCCCCCCCGGTCCCATCCGAAACGAACAACTCGCGACCCGTCGTGGTGCCCTGACTATCTCCAGCGATCGCTGAAAAGAATAGCATCCCATTACAGACGGTCAAGTATTCGGGATCACTGGAGAAAGTCCCGGTGAAAAGGTCTGCGACCTGATAGTGAGAAGTTCCATCGAACGAGTGCAATTCTCTTCCTCCCTCGTCCGTGAAGGCGCTATAATAAAGTGCGCCGGAGAACTCAACCAGGAATCGAGGGTCAGTGCCTCGCATCTCGCTATCCAGACCTCCAGTGTCAACGCGGACAGTACCATCCTGCGTGCCGTCGGTTTTCCAGAGAGACCTCCCCCCCCTCGACCAGCAACCGTCCGAGACGCTCGTTTCGTAATTAAAGCCTCCGTTCGCATTCACTTCTGAACTGCACTCGGCATAGTACGTTCCCAGGTCCCCCCCTTGCTCAACAGGCGCTCCAGCAACACAGACAATGCCAGCGAATTCGCTCTTAGTTAGCTCAGCATCGGTAGGAGCATCGTCAGTGCCGTCCTTGAACGGTTCCACGGAATCGTAGTTACCGGCGTGCATGTAGTAGCCGGTGTGCCTTGAATCGGACATCTGGAAGTACTTTCGGCTCAGTCCTCCATAAGTGTAGTGATCCCAGCCACACTCGTTCGCGTACACTCTACCTTCTCCGACGGCTGCGACCTTATCGATCGACCCTGTGAAGAGTCCTCTCACCTCAGTTGTAGAGGCCCAGTGGTACCCAAAAGGGCAGTCGTAGTCGCGAGACGTCTCCCACACGTTACTTGCGGATACCGCAAAGTAAACCTTGGGGTTCATTGAGCTCTGTCTGAAGGCCCCGCAGGAATCGGCCAAGTGCGGCTTAATCATCCATTCGACGTCGACGCCTGTCGCCGCGAAGTACAATTCCCCTGCAAACTCAGTGAGGTACTGAGGATCCGAGCCCCTGACGCCGGGGAAGATATCCTTGAGCATGTGCGTTGACGTATCCAAACCAGACGTGTGGTATAGCTCCCGTCCACTAATGCCATCCGTGGCACTAAACCAGAGGTTTCCGTTGAATTCCTGGAAGAATCTTGGCTCTGAGCTCCCTCGGCCGTCATTTATATCCCTGACCATCTTGCCCCTCCAGTCAATTCCGCTCCCCCACCCGTAACCAGAATCGTTGTCGGGCTGCTCCCCTTCAGTCCTGAAGAGTTCAAAGCCGGTCTTTTCGGCGTAATTCTTGTCGCTGGTTACCCCAATACCAAGGGCCGCAAACCTTTCGGGGCGAAGAGTAGCGCCGCCAATCCTCACGGCAGACCCCTCGTCAACAAAATAGGTCGAATTCTGGTCCTCAGAATCCATCCCCATTATCACTTCAATGGGATCGTTGAGCGGCTTCACGACAATAGGCACGGTGGCCTTAACGTTGTTAAGAGAGTTGCCGTCACTAACGAGAATTTCCACCGCTGCCCCGGTTCCGAAATAGTCCTTCTCCCCAGTAAATTTGAGAGTCTCGAAAACGGCGTTGATGTCTGCGACCTCCCCGCTAACAGTGAAGGTCGAGAAGTCGCCCGAAGGTTCGTTCGCCACCTTGAACAGACGGCTGTGAGGATCTTCCAAGGAAACATACCCGTGCGTCGCAGTCGCATTCACAGTGAGGATCGTGTCGTCGACGTCCCTCACTGTAAAGGGAATCGCAAGCTGCATCTCTTCGTAGGTTGTCAATGTATCGATACCCGAAACCACCTGACTCAAGCTGTCTCCGACCAGTAAGTTCGTGGCAGCGTATGACTCCAACCCGGTAATGGTGATAACAGGGTCGTCGTTGAGCGCCTTGACGTCCACGTAGACAGTCCTTGCGTCATCATACTCCCAGTGCCAGGACGCAACACGATCTTCAGTGTTCTTCTCGCCATCAGCATCCACGCCCAGGCTTTTAACGCTGAATGCAATACTTCCTAACCCGTTGAAGTTCTCATCTCCAAGTATTAGGAGATCATCGAGAGCCGAGTTGACATCCGCCAAGCGGCCCTCAATCGTCACGTTCTTCCAAAACCACACTGTTGGGCTACCACTGGTCGATTCAAGATCTATACCTTCGGGACTCGTCAGGCCTGCCTCCGTTTCCAAATCACTGGGGTCGGCATTGATGTAACCCCACTTGTACCTCCTTGCCATCTCGCTGGTAATGTTTGGCGTGGTGAAAGTAAGACCCGCATCGGCTGCAAACCTCACCCTAACGCCCTCGCATCCCACCATGACTCGAATCATTCCAGCACCGGTGGTCACAGGAACGTTGGCCCCATCGAAACCGGAGGTAACGCCTGCAGAATCGGCTACGTGCTTGATGGCCGCGGCAGGGTCAGAATCAGCGTGCACGACTCCAACGCCAGGGAGGACGAACATTTTGTCCTCAGTTGCGGTCACGCTTGTGCTAGTCAAGACCAAAGAGGACTTGTCCTCCTTCCCCTCGACAAATACAGGAATGGTCATCTCCGCAGTCTTCGCTCCGCCTCCGCCCCAGAACCCAAGGTCATTGACCTCCATGACAATGGTGTCGACTCCGAAGTAATGAGGATCAGAAATGTAGAGAAGGCTCTCTAGGGCAGTGTTGATCACATCTAGCCTACCCTGGAATACAACCCGATGCTGCGACACCTGCATTGCTTCGATGACCTCGTTCTTGGGCCACTGGCCTCCAACACCCTGGCCCCACCATATTTCGAAGGACGTCGCATTCTCCAACACAATGTTGCCATTCGTTGCGCTCAGGGTTACCTGCACAACGTGATAGTCAACCTCCACGGCGTCCTTGTCTTCCACGTTGATGCCCACAATGGGGCACTTCACGTCCTCCGTACAGTTAAGCTGGTTGACGCTCACCAACCTCGAGCACTGCTTGCTAGCCGGTGCTGTGCTCTGCGCGTTCCCACTCAGCAGTGCACTATCAATGCTGTAGTCGATGTCCTCACTCTCGCAATTCGACTCCTCGACATAGGTCGCCTTGGTGTACTTGATAATTGGCGCATCATTGTTTCCTTCGGCTATGACAACAAGCACCCTTCCAACCGCGGTCAACCCGGGGCTCCCGCCGTCGGAGCTTATTAACAGGTGGATCACATCGTTCGCTGCATTGAGAGTAGTCATGTCCTCAGGGGGAGTGTAAACCAGCCCGTCGAGCATGAAGTTCACATCTGCCATGCTTCCAGTCAATCTGACCGTTCCGTCCCCCTCTCCGTCGTTGAGAACGAAAGTGATGGATGCAGGTACCTCGAGACCAGCGAGGTTAATGGTGCCAAAATCGGCACTCACGGTCACGTCGAAACCAACGCTGTCGTATTCAGCGGCGTCTGGATCGACGATCTTAATGTTTGCAATCTCGCACTGGTAGTCTTCAGGACACACCACAGGAAAGTTGGGAATGTCAAAGATTGGCGAATCGTTGATTTCATTGACCTGAATGGGAAGCGTGGCGATGCCCTGCAGTGCGACCCCTGAGCCGTAGTTCCCACCATCATCGACCTCAAAGTAAATGCTGTCGGCACCGTTGTAGTCCTGCAACCCCCTGTACGTCAGCCCCGAAAGAGCGTTGTTGGCATTTTTCAGAGTTGCCTGGAACTTGATGTTTTTTGTCTTATCCGCCGACCCGTCCAACAACCAGAGTCCCTCAGTAGATCCAAGCTTGATGGTACCGTGGGAGCACGTCATCTCTACAGTCACGACGCTATCAATGTTGCTCCTGTCGTCGTCCTCGAGGTCGTAATCAATAACCTTCACACCGTGAAGAACAAGGTCCTGATCCTCATCGATCTCACTCGTCTTGACATAATCCACCACGTAGCCCTGAGTCGCCGGAGGGAGCTTCCAAACCTGCCCCGGGATCCTCCATTCTGGCTTGTCGTTCACAGGCAAGACCTGAATATAAAGCGTCTCTCTGCTCACACCGGCGTCGACTTCTGGGTCATTCAATCCCAAGTCGTTGACCGTGATTACGCACTCGTCCAAATCTCGGCCCTCTGTGTGCCAGTGCTCCTTAGGCATGTATGTGAAATCTTCAATTGCCTTGGTACAATTTGCCAGAGGCCCTGTGATGGCAACCTCGGCGTCGAGGACACCAGTTCCCTTCACTACCGAAATACCATTGAAGGTATTGAGCTTGACAAAGCCATTGTTACACATGATACTAACTTGGATGTCTTCACCATTCACGCCCCAGCCACCGTCAACGTCAGATATGCTTACTCCGATCATCCTGTTGGCCGAGTCCTCGTAAATGACAGGTTGATTGGGCACGCTGATCACAGGGGCGTCGACCTCGCTCTTGAGAGAAATTGGGATCGTAATGCTGTCAGTTTTCGTAACTCCCTTCTTTAGAACTGTCTTGCCCGCCTCAAGCTCAAAGCTGTAACCACTATTTCCCTCGTCAGCTACTTCCATTACCAACGTATCGGCGCCGTAAACATCCTTATCTCCGAGATAAACGAGCTCGGAAAGGGCAACGTTTACATTCTTGACGCTTCCCTTGAAACTGAGAGTTTTGACAGCCTGTCCGGGTCCGCCAACAACGTAAAGCTGAACAGGGGAATTCTCAGGAACTTTTACGGTACCCTTGGACGCGTAGATTGTGACCATCACCAAACCCTCCGTGAGCGTCTGTTTACAGTCGACGTCCCTTACACTAACACCAGTGAATTTGTAAGGTACATCTTCAGATATTTGGAGCGTGTCAACAGCCGCCCTCAGTGCACTTCCACCGTCCTCGTTGTACAAAACCGGATCGTAGACATCCAGCTCCGTGATCAACACGGGGAAGTCGTTCGTAGCCTGCACGTCGACATCTTGCACGACAGTGGTGCTACCCCCGTGGGCATCAGTGCAAGTGAATGTAATCTTCGCCATCCCACTGTCGAGCGCATCGATCGGAAAGAGGTGTCCGTACTCGCTATTGAAATTTTTATCGCTTAAAAACACGGCCTCCTTCAGGGCGGTGGTCAAATTGGCTACAGTTCCGCTCACAGTGACATGGTCGTCGAGCGTTCCATCTCCTGCAGTGAAGGAGAGGCCAGGGACAGCACTCAAATCCCTTAGCGTTATGGTGCCGTGGGTAACGACAATATCCAAAGTGATGAGTTCGGATAAAGTTGCATCGTCATCCCTGACATAAAAGCTCTCCGTTGATAAGTAGTGGACTGGCTTGCCTGAGACAATGGAGAGATCAAGGTGCGATTGATCGCAGCCACCCGAATGGGCAATAGTTTCGTCCGAACAAGGGCTTCCGACGATCCCTCCGACGTCCTCCAATGCCACCAGCACGTTGCCGTCAGTCGCAGGTAGAACGACGTACGGCACATCATTCACAGAGTTGACTCTCAAAGTAACATGCCTCACATGAGTCAGAGCATTTATCTCCTCAGAGCCTGTGTACACACCGAAATCCGTGGCCGTCACCACAAGGGTGTCGTCCCCGTACCAGTTCAGGTCGCCCAAATACCTCACGTGCTTCAAAGCAGAGTTGATCGTGTTCTGCAATCCCCTCAGGGACAAGTTCCTCCCCCCATTGCTGCTGATCACGCTAACTCCAAACGTGTGCTTGTCCAAAACGGACAGTGCTCCATTCGAAACCGCGAGCTCGACCTCGAGGACCTGCTGAACCGAAGATGCAGCAGAGGATGAGAGGCTCTCGACGGCAGTCGAAACAGAATCTCCATCCTTGTAAAGGTCCAAATTGTCGGTGTCGTAAATGGACAGAAAGTCAATGGCAAGCTCAACATCCTCGGTGGCATCCCTGACAATCGGCTGCCAAGTCGAAGGATCGGTCATAAGCTGTGTGGCCAAAGTTCCCTCTCCCTCGACAACGACGGTGGGGTAATCGTTCACCGCCTTCACGTCCAGGTGCACGTGTCTGCTTTTCAGAAGCACTCCCGCGCTATTCGACACGTCGAAGTTAAGCTCATCGCGACCCCACCAGTTCCAGTCCGGCTTGTAACTCAAAGTCTTCAAGGCCGCATTGACGACAGAGAGAGGGCCAGAAATTGTGATGCCAACCCCGGCCTCCCCACTAGATCCCTCGAGGGTCTCGGTTGCACCTACTTGAGTCAGCCCTTGATGATCAACGTAGCTAAAGTCCCTAGTGGCGTGATTGGTCACCCCCATCGGAACAGAATTTGCCTCGAGCACGCTGACGGAGCCATGATCGGCATAAACCTTGACAATTAAGTCATTAACGCCAACATCCAAAAACCCTGCCTGGAAAATGTGGTTCCTGTCAACATTGTTGATACCATCGTTGCTGAACTTAAAGACGGTGTCCTCAAGCCCACTCAGAATCTTCTCGTTGCTCTCCAAAGCAACCCCATCGTAAGCGATGAAGGGCTCATTGGGGGCATCGGTGACTAAAAGTTTTAGAGCGCTCTCGGCACTCTTCGCGCCTCCGGTCCCGCTGAAGCCCATATCGCTGACCCATACATTGAGGTACAGATCGCCGTGGTAACCAACAGGCGTATGGACTGTAAGCTTACTGAGAGCCTCGTTGAGGCTAGCCAAACTGCCCCTCATGGTGATAGTTTCACTGCTGGAGATGCCATCCACAACCACCCCCCTCCTCTCACTCTTGGGAAAGTAGACGCCGCCGATCGACCTTGTCGATAATCCCAATTTGACATCTTCTCCTCCCCTCCTGACTTCCGAACTCTTCGCGTAAGCTCCGACCCCAGTCAACTTTGATCCGTCTGCCACTAGCACCCCACTCGTTCCGCCACTCTCGGAGCTATGGAAGAACTTCTTGGGACCCTTCAGCATGGCTACGGTCCACTTGTAACCTCTGTGCAAAGTAGGGCCAACCCTGGCCACCTCAAGATCCACTACATTTGGACCTCCCAGCATTGTTGTCAAGGCGCTCTTAACATCGTCCTCACTGGCATCGTATTGAAGGGTACCGGTGGTCCAAGCTCCACTGCCAGCAATGGACCCGGCTTCCCTGTACAACACGTCGAAAGTTCCTCCAATAGGGTGCGGTGTCAAAAAATTGTTGGGGTCGTCAGCCACTTTAAGGTCGAAGCTTGTAGACGCTCCTGCGGATCCCGTGTTCAAGGTGAGAGCTGTGAAAGTGGAGTGGTCGACGCCGTGAAAGTAGATATCCCATTGCACTTTCTTTACACCCAAAGTAACTGTTGAGGTTCTGGTTACCTGAACGCTCATAGTGCTGCTGTCCCAATTGGGCAGCAACGCAATTAGAGCCTCGATACTCTCTCCCGATTTCGTCCCGTCAACAAAGGACGCTTGGTGCTCAAGGCCGTCGTCTCTGGTTACTCTAACGCCCTCGTCAGCCACCATGGCCACGGTATCCTGGTATATCAGCCCAGTGGTTCCAAACCCAGGCAGAGTGAAGGTGAACGCCCCGTGAAGGCCGTCTCCTGTCAATGTAATCCTGTTGTGCGGTGGGTTCGTTTTCCCAACATTAGTCTCCAAACTCCATATTGAGGGTAATCCATAACCGTCCTGCACCTCCCCAACAATCACGCCGCACGAAGACTGGAATCTTGTCAGATCTGTGTCCTTGAGATTGTTGCTGCTAACCTGAAGCTTGGGGATATCACCTCCGCCATTTCCTTCGCCCATTGACAAAAACGTGACGGTCCAGATGTAGCTTCCAACGTTGACGTCTTTGACGCTTCTAGTCACCTTGACACTCCCAACACTCTCCATGGAATGAAGGGCGTCAGAAAATGCCTTCTCGTCGGCATCGTAGTTGATGGGAGTAGAGACATAAGTGGAACCAAGCTTGAGCGAGAAGTCACCTGCAAGATAGTTCGCAGGCAAGCCCTCTGACACTGCAACCGATGCAGCTGTTCCGGTCAAAAGGGAGGTGTCCCCAACAGAAAGCGTGATTTCGTTGAGTTCAGCGTTGATAAACGTGACTTTCCAGATGTGCCCACCATAAACACTGGCGTGACTGCCGTCATTATTGACGCTCACTCCCCCTCCGATGTCGTTGTTAACCTGGCCGCTCCCTGATTCGTCCCTGAAGACCTCAACAGAAACGCCAAGGGCCTCAAGGCACGCCATTCTCCCGAGAATGCTCTCAAGACTCTGACCTGACTGCTGTCCAGTCACCGTGGACGCGCTATTCTCATGTTCAGACTTGCCAACCGCTGTGACGTCAATGGGATCAGTTTGACACGCACCGCCGTTGATATCCAAGGTAAAGGTTCCGCCCAAGGCGCTGGTGGCACTTGTCTGGATCACCCACACGGGGAACCTGGAGGCAACATCTGTCTCTACTGTCTGGACTTCCAGTGCACCCCCAGTGAAGGTAGAGACCGAAACCTCCAGGTAAGCGCCCACATCCTCCTCCGCGTCAACATCTGCAACCGAAATTACATCTACGGCCTTAACACTCCCCTCGTCGAATGAGATATCGCCATCCGCCATTCCGCCGAAGCTAATCGTCGGCGGGTTGTTCTCGCTGTTGGTGATAAGACCATTCAGCATGATGTTCTCCTCAACAATGGCTCCATGCAAATCCTCCGCCCTAACCCTTATCAGGGCTGACGACACAGACGCAGAAGATGCGTCGGCGTTTCCATTGAAGAGAACCCTCGAGAACATTCGGTTGGCAAGCTTCGTGGTGGTTTCAAATTTTACGGTCTCGTCATCGTACCCACTCCCAACGACCCAAGTTACTCCACTGCCACCCAAAGCCCTGTCCACAATCTCAATCGTTCCAGCCCCGGAGGGAGTGACGCTCATGGAAATTTTGATGAGGTCATTCTCCTTCTCGTCAACATCATAGATGACGAGATTCTCGAATGACACCTTCAGGAGATCAAAATCTGAGCCCTCGCTCTTGTATTTAGTTGGTTGCGTAATCCTAGGGCCGTCGTTGACTGGGGTGACGGCAACCTGTGCAGTGAACGTGGTTTCCTTAGGTCCCTCGCCGTCCCCCCAGTTCCCTTCATCGTTGACGACGACGGTAATTTCGTCCCCGCCGTCACAGTCGGTGCAGGTGGTGTAGATGAGCTTGTCCATAACCTTGTGGATGACGTCAATGTCGCCTCGGAAAGAGAAGGTTGGAGACTGGGCGATTCCGGAAGCTGAAGTGATGTAGCAACCTTGGACAGGCTCAGAAAGACCAACCTTGCCACTTCCAGCACTGACACTTATGCTCATGGATGCCGCCTGCCCGTTACCCAAGAAGGCAAAGTCAGAGTCCTCTACGCTGAAGAACCCAGACAGGGCAAACGGAACGTCCTCGACAACCTGGATCTCCCCGCTTAGCTTCACAAGAGGAGCGTCGTTCACGCCAGAGACAACCAGGTCCAAATACTTTGTTGTGGTTGCCCCTTTCCCGTCGGTTGCTACGAACTTCAATCCTGCCTCCCCCAAACCTGTTCCGTAGTAGTCTTGGGCTGGAGAGAACCAAAGTGCTTGGGGTTCGCTGAACAGACTGTTCAGGTCTGCTAGGGTTCCTTCGAGAGTCAAAATACTGTACACACCACTTCCAACAGTAGCGCTCGCGCCCTCCACAACAGCCAAGCTGAGTCTGTCCAACAAATTCTCTCCTCCGTCATCAACAACAAGGCCTCCTGCCGCTCCGGCGACAGACAATTCGACCCTCATCTTCTCAGTCGACGAAGCATCAGGGTCCCGGACGGTCAAGAGCCCCTCAAAACCATAAACCAAATCCTCCGTAGCAGACAAGCCCCCTGCGATACTTGCTCCAAAAGCAAACTCAGGGGCGTCGTTGACCTCGGTAACAACGAAGGAAGCAGTTTGTTCACCACCCGAGTCTCCGTGATCGTCAAGAACACTAAAAGTCAAAGTTCCTGGTCCGCTGAAGTCCTTGCTGCAACCTAGTTTGACGGCACCGATGCCTCCATTTACATTGGATACGGTGCCCTGCATTACAATTGACGATGGGGCTTGAGTGACCTTGAGCCCTGCGAAACTCCCATCCGCAGCGTCGACTTCGAAGGTACAATCTGCAATCTGCGACGTCACCAACAGCTCGACCATACCGTCGCTCTTCTCGTGTGCGTCAGGGTCGACAACGTAGATGCCAGTGGAGGAACTCAAAGTGACCTCAGTGTCCTCGTCGAATGTGAAGCTGTTGCTCGGTAAAACCACGCTAGGCCCGTCATTTACGGGCATGACGATGATATTGAGCGCATTCACTTCACTGGACACCGTCTTATCACTGCAGACAATTTGGAGCTCATCAAGTCCGTTGAAATTTGAAGGGGGGTTGTAGATCATCTCCCCCAACTTTTGGGTGACCTTCGCGGAAACCCCCTCGATCCTGTACATGTAATAAACTCCGCCAATGACGTTACCGCCCTCGCTCGTCCAAATAACATCCGAGTCAGAGAAACTCTTCAACTCGCCATAGATGAGCTTCAGGTCGCAAATTACACTCTGATCGAATGCGTCCACCTCAGGAGCAACGACTGTGATATCAACATTGAGCAACGAGCTGACATCTTCAACAGCGAGAGCCCTGCTCGCCGAGAAACCGATGGTTGGAGCGTCGTGCACCTGAGTGATCTCGATCAAATGGACAAGAGTGGCTGAGAGGACATTGCGGACAGCGCCAGAGTTGCCAAGGTCGCTGACAACGTACGCTACAGTGACACTTCCGTAGTAATTTGCAGGAGGCGTGTATACGAGGAATTTTTTGCTCTGGAGGGCGACATTCAGAGCTGCGACGCCACCCTTCAAGATGACGCCGCTCCCATCCGAATTTTGAGTGCTCCAAACCCCAGGGCTTACGTTTTCGGAGACTCCTACAACTCCAACACCATCAACGGCGTAGACTTCGATCTCTAGCACTCCTCCGTCCTCCTCGTTGCAATCAACGTCGTCAACCTTCACAAGATTGAGGGCAGATGGGCTCCCTTCGCTTATCAAGAGAGATGTAACACTATCGTCGGCGAAGAAGAGACTGGGTGCATCATTGACAGCAGTCACAACCATACCGACAACGATATCCTTGTTGGGGTATCCAGTGGATAAAAGAACTTCCTCAATGCCATTGAAATCCTTCACGGGGGTGTACGCGATGCCGAAGCCGTCACTGGCACTTCCGGAGAAAGCGGTGGCGAGAGCAGATGGAGAGCCAATAAGGGACATCGTGCTGCCGACGATGCTAACAGTGACCCCGGCAATACCGTCACCTTGGCTTACGAGAGCCAGGGACCCGCCGCTACCTCCAGTAATTGAAGCCTGGACAACTGAATCAGTGCCCTTATTCGCTTGAAGTTTGGGGTACCAAACAACAGTGCCGTCCTCCTCCAGCGCATATGAAGTCTGGACAATAACCCAATGAGGCACGACATCTGCCTCGCTGACGACGACCTCCACAAGGGTAGTGTCCATCAACCCCGCCAAGTCGTCGACCTCGAGACTGATCTCGTGGGTGCCCTTAGAACCATAGTTCGGCCTGTACTGCAGGTGCTTGAGCGCACTATTAGCATCGTCCACAGAGCTCTGGAAGCACACAATTGATAAGAACGAACCGACGGGGTCTCCAAGCCCATCCGAGTCACATGCGTGAAGAATCACTTCACGGTTGAAACCCACGTCCACCATCACTTGTCCACCTGGAGATGAAGCCTTGATCTGGACCAGATCGGCGTCAACATCGACAACATTGAAGTTGAGGCTTCCTAGTTCAATAGTCTCGCCCTCCTTCCCGACCCCTCGTCCATCATGGGTGATTTCAGGTGCGTCGTTTTCTGCTTTCACCAAGAACAACACTCTGCTGACTGCTCCTTTGACTCCTTCCCCGTCAACTCCACTCGCGCTCACTGTGACGACATCCAAACCGCTAAAGTCGTCTGCAGGCTTGTACTTCAAACCGCCTATCTTGATATTTGCCACGTCAAAGGTTTCTGTGAAGCTGATTTCGCTTTGGTAAGCGTCTCCAGCCCCAACGGTGATGCCTCCAAAGGAGCACGTGACCGTGACAGTCACGAGATCAGACGACGAATCGATCATACCATCTGAGTTGCTGATGGATAACTTCTCTGAGTCCGATCCGCCAACCCACACGGAATCCTCATTAACCTCGATGGGCTTTCCATACGTGAAAGCGTCTGGCACGTTCACGCCAATCTCGCCCGAAGAAGCCAAGACAGAAATAAGAGTGGCCCCGGTGGCCTTGCCTCCTCTTCCATCAGTCACAGTGACATCAATTGAGTCGCTTCCAACATAACCCGTGTCAGACGTGTAAGAGAGCTCGCTGAGAGCCAACGCTATGGCGCTAACGGTTCCTGAGAATTTTACGTTCTTGTCTTTGTCCCCGCTCCCCTCCAAAAACTGAGCTAGGCGTTTCTTCCCGACCTTGTCCATGCTTAGGCTGCCATGCGAGGCGGCCATGGAGACGGTGAGGAGGCTGTCCCATTCTTCCGACACGTCAACGTCCTCGATCGTCATTCCTCCAACCAGCGTGGAGACGCTAGACTGGCACAAAATGGCGCCAGGTGAAGTTAATGTAGGAGCGTCGTTGACACTCTGAATGCTAAGCCTGATTGACCCGACGCCCACCGCTCCGCTGCCATCCGTGGCGGTTATGACAATCTCTGTAGCCCCGTTGAAATTTTCGTCGGGGGCGAAGACCATTTTGTCCAGATACGTAGAAAGGAGGGCTAAGCTTCCAGTGAGGGACACAGACGAGAAGAATTCTCCATCACCTGTGTTGATGGCTTCAACCTTGGAAACAATGTTGATCCCTGTATTCTCCTCGATCTCAAATTCATCAATCGACACTCCGCCCCTGCTGCTCGCAACAGAGACGGTAAGCACGTCATCGTCGACATCAGCCAACCCAACTAGAGACTTGAGAGACAGCAGATCGTCTTCCTGCGTCACGACCACAAAGGTGGGAACCGTCACAAGAGGTGCATCGTTTACGGCTGACAAGTAGACCTTCACAGTCTCCTGCGCTACCAACCCTATCCCTGAAGGGTAACCAATATTTCCCCCATCGTCTACCTTAACAACTAGCTCATCAAAATTGCTCTCGGTGCCACTTGCTGGATCGTGACTGTTGAAGTCTGTATCTGGCATGTATGAGAGGGGGTCGAGAGCTTTGTTAATCGACGCGAGAGAACCAGAAATTGTCAAGCTTTTGTGGGCATGGGGGACGGAAGTTGACCCATCAGAGAAGGTCAGCCCGGTCGTCGAATAGAGCCCCAAAGTTCCGTGGCTAGCCCTCAACTCCACCGTAATTGGCAGTACAGAGTAGTAATTACCCACAAGGTCGACGTCGGTCACAGAAATAGATTCGATTCTGGCCTCGGTATCCTCCACCCCGGAGAAACTTGACGGGGCAATAATGGTTGGATCATCGTTTACGGGTTGGACGTCCACCTTCATGTTGTATGTTGACGTCTGCACATTATTGCCCTTGGCGTTTAATGAATCCTGGAAAGTGATTGTGACCGTGTCATAATCAGAAAAGGCACTGTGGAAGTTTGCCTCAGGTTGGTACACAATGCCATCGAAGGCCTTGTTCACGGACGCAAGGCTTCCTTCCCCGCTGACTATGCTCTTGGCTCCAGTGACGACAATTTCGGGCCCAACAAATCCTGTACAAGCTGCGCAGCCCGACCAAGATGAGGGAGGAGTACAGACGTCCGAAGTAGAAGATGTTGAAAACATACCCTCACACCAGTGGAAAAGCTCAGCGTCGACGCTCTCGTTCCGCGCGTTGCACAGCGCTACAACCTCGGCGGTGCTATTGAACCTTCCGAAATTATTCCAAGGGACAGTCGTTGCAATACAAGATTCAGCACACACACCCGCAGTCCCGCAGTAAGTGATGTTATTGCCAAACACATGTGCAGGACCCAAACTCAACTTTCCAAAACCGCCATCGTTCAACGAAACCTCCCAGACAAACCCGTAGTCGGCCCCAGCGTTGGAATACCTTGTTGAAACAGAGGCCTGCCCTCCCAAGGAAAGAGCCTGGATTGCAGCCTGCATCTCCTCAGCAGTGCAGTCATGCGCAAGCGTGGCGGTTGTCTCGACACTCGAGCCATCGTTTGACTCCAGGTTGAGAGTGAAGTTGCCCCAAAGAGGTGAAGTACCATTGACAACTTCTGCCACAGAAACTTTGGCATTCGTGCCAGCAAGGTTGCAACCGTAATCCCCACAGTCGTTTGAAGCGACAGTGATGAGGGGCTCGTCTCCCATGTGCGTAGGTTGATTAGTGTTGAGGAAAGTGATTGACCATATGCTGGCAACAGTCCCTGTCCCGCTCCTTTTTGAAACTTCAATATCTCCAATTGTGCTCAATTTTTCCAAAGCATCTTTCATTTCGGAATCCGAGGCAGTAACAGATATCGCCTCGGACTCGACCCCCCTGAATTCAAGAGCAAACGACCCGTCCAGGGTGGCGAGGTCGTCAGCAGAGGTGGTCACAGTCTGAACCTCCTGGATTGCCGACCTTGCCCCCTTGACCCTTTCAGAAACTGTAACCCAACTTTCGGCTACAGTAAGCATCTCAATGTCCCCGACTGCGTCGTCCGACGATGTGAACCTGATACGGTTCACGTTCTTGACACCGGCACTACTTTCACTGCAAATCATGGCATTTTTGGCATCAGTGGCGCTGTCCAAGTCAGAGGAATTGGTGGTAAAGATCGAGACAGACGAAATCGATGAGAGGGCCTCAAGCTTCTCTTGCATTGTACTTCCGTCCCCTTTGCAGGGGCTAATTACGTCTCCGTTGCAAGCAGGAAGAGCGTAAGGAGTGGGATGATCGATCACCTTGATAGGCGCTGTCGTCTCCCCCCTGAAGCTTACGGTGAAAGTATCTAAAGATGAGGTCGCCTGGCATATAATGTCCTGCTCTTCGTCGACACTCGCCAAGGCGCTTCCAAACGTTCGCACTTTGAATATGTTAGCGTTAGACCTCTGCGAAAGGGAAGATGTGGATGACAGCGAAATTCTGCTGTCATTCCCGGTCAATGAATCTGAATGGAGGGAGATAGTTGGACCTGGGGGGTCGAAAGCAACCTTGAAAGAAGTCGTGAAGGCAGTCTTGGAGAAATGCGTCGATGTAGACTGAGCTGAGTTGGTCCCCGTGGACTTGGTCACAGTAACATTGACAGCGTTCTGTTGGATGTACGAAATACCCTCAAAAATGCGTGCCACCTCCTCCGCTGTGCTTCCAACGGGAATAGTAACGGACTCGCTCAATGCCCCCCCTAGACCCTCGGTAATCCTCACTTCGAAGCTGCCACCAAGAGCTGCTTTACCATTGATGAGAGTGTTGACATACACGTTAGAAGTGCCCTTCATCTCAGAAGCATCCGCAACTTCCAGCTTGGGGAGGTCCCCGGGGTGCTTCTCCTTGTCAAAGGTGATTGTCCAACTCACAACGCCCTCTGCACTGTCTCCAGTAGACCTCGTAGCGGTGACCTTCTCCAAATTATCCAATGCCTCCAGAGCGGCCTCCATCCCATTCGAAGAGATGTCGCCAGGAATCCAATCGGTTGTGGCGACGCTTTGGTGCTTGTACCCATCGAACCTCAACTTGAACTTGGAGTTGCCACTGACAGCCTCTGAGCCGTCGAATGATTCTGTGACTCTCACAAAAGCAGCGGCATCGGAAAATGCAGTGCAATCAGCGCACGAAAACTGGTCAGCTCTGGCAGTTTCAGTGCTTCCTCCATTCCACAAGGCCGTCATTTTCGGGCGATTGATGTTCTCTGCGGCGAAAGTAATATCCCAAGAGGAATAGTACAGTCCGCCAATCAGGCTGTTGCTGTTGACTGTGGTTACTAGAGCCAGCTTGACGTTATTGAGGTTGGTGATGGCACTGGCCATGTCCGAGTCTGAGATATCATAGTCAAAGAAAGCCGTCTTGAGAGAGTCATCCAACCAAGCCTTGTCGTTGACCTTATCAGAGTCATGGATGCCAAGATGAAACTGACCCGAGGTCAAGGCAGCATTGGAAACAATCTCAACGCGCTGTACCTCCGCGGTAGTGGTTCCAGGCTTCACTTCAGCAGCAGCGAACTTCGTAGAGAAACCAGTCGAATGGGTGAACGTTGGAATGTCACCGTCATTAGATAAGAACGTTACGAGGTAGTTTTCGTCGCTGCCAACTGTCTCCTCATGGCTCACTCTGACATTCCCGACGTTCCTAAGCTGCTCAATCGCGTACTTAAGATCTGACGCAACTATGGAAGTGGTCGAGTCAAGAGTATCGACGGAGGTTTTGTCAGTGATTCCATTGTGGGTAACCTCGAACTCGACTCCTGTCTCGCCAGTGGCAATTGTGAACCTCTGAACCTCGTACTGGAAAGGTACATAAGTGCGAACGATTTGCACCTCAGATGTAGAGGCACTTCCGAGCGGCTCCGTAGAGGAGGCGGTGACCGTCTGCGAGTCGGTCGTCTCATGAAGGGTAATGCCGTCCTCGGTCTTGAGTGAAATGACCCCCCCCAACTCGGTGTAAACCGAGAAGGAGATAGATGAGGATGAAACAGTATCAGGGGAAACAATAGGCAGACTCGGGAGGGTTGCTGGGGAATCCTCGTAGATTGTCGTCATAGAAAGGTGTGCAGTTTCGGAGTTGGTGGTGGTTGGGGGGTCAAACACCGATGTAACTTCGACAGCGATGACCTTGGTCGCTTGAAGGGGGGGTGACAAAGTGCAAGTGTTGTCGGAAACACTGACAACAAGGGAATCAGCTGCGTCGTCGTTCAGGGCCGTAGTAAATGAGAGAGTGGCGAGCACCTTATTAAGGCTCTCAGCACTCCCTTGCATTCTGAGGAAAGGAGAGGGGAAAGTAGATGAAATAGACACCCCATTGGTCGCCGCCACTTTGGAATCAACCCGTACCGACCCGCGTGTAGCAATAGCAGTGAGGATCAAGCCGCAGTCAAGGGGCGCCTCCTCAATCTCGTCCACGTCGGATATAAAGATGGCTGGGCTAACAAAGGTCTCGACGTCTTCAATAATGTTGATTGAAGAAGGAGCCGAAACTGCCGGAGGGTCATTGATGGGCAAGACAGAGATCCTGTAAATCTCCACAACCTCATTAAAGCCACTGTCTATGATGCTAACAGTGAGTTTTTCGATTCCCGCGTTGTTGTTGAAGTCAGCGCTGGGGGTGTAGAGCAGGCCAGAAAGGGCCCTGGATGCGTCAGTGGGGGTCGCCTCAAAGTGGATTTCTTTCCCCACGGCCCCGTGTCCTTCGTGAAACTTGATGTCCGTCTGGCTGGCAAGCTCCAGTGACCCGTGCTCCGTAGCTAATTTAACAGTTAGGGACTTTGTGGGTTCATCGTCGCCGATGGTGATTGCGTGAAGCGTAGCAGCAGCATCTTCGTTGGTAGCAAATACATTACTAGAATCGAGCGAGCTCTGAGTCAGTGTGAGCAAGGCTGATGTAATGGTCGGCGGGTCGTTGAAGGCGTAAATGTTGAGGTAAATGGATGATGCCGTGCTAATAGCAGGGCCTCCGCAGTTGCCCTCGTCGTCAACTGCAACGATCACTTCCTCAACTTTGACGTCCTCATCACCACTGACGAAGTAGAGATTGCCGAGGGCTGCATTGAGAGCGTCCTGGGTTCCCCTGATGGCGAAACTGCCGGCACCGGTGAGGGCGTCTGAAGTGGAAAGCTCGATGCCTCCCATGGCCGAGGGCTTCACACTGAGAAGTGAAGTAGATGAAATGTCGGAGAGACTGATGGAGACCGACATGATCCCATTTGATGTGGCACAGAAAGTGTCGGAGGTATCAACATCCACGACGGATATGGAAGGAATGTTGAACTTGGTGTTCTGCTGTACATTGAGGGGGTTCGAAGAGGTCGAGTAAGGGGAGACCACAATGGGTGCATCGTTGACGGGAATGATCTCGATATTGACAGCATCGGTTACAACCGTGCTGTCTGAGAGCGACGTTGAAGTCTGGAAGACGACTGTCTCAAGCCCAACATAATCTGGCTCTGGGTTTAGAGTGAGGGAGGTTGAAAGAAAATCTGAGAGATCGGACGGGAGGCCCTTGAGGTTGACCTTGGTTACCCCTCCGACCACAGGGTCCGTGGCGAGAGAAGTGACAATAACGTCAGTTGGCGAATTCGACCACATAAAGTGAGAGCGGACAGCTGAGACTGTCACCTCCGTGTAGTATTTCATATCTCCTTCGGCGCCTACCCCAGGCGGGGGTGTGAGAGAGAAATCGCTGAAGGAAAAAGCTTTGTCCTCCAGGGTTGTAAATTTTGTGTTGGGCGGGAAAGAAAGGGTGGCTACTTCGCTGCCCTTAGATGAAGCAGGGAGAAGGGGTATGACAGTCATTGTCGTTAGGGGTGTGACAGGGGTCCCTGTATTGCCCTCGTCGTTCAGAGAGACAGTAATCGTTTCCGTTTCGCTATACGTAGCGGCAAGATCTGGGTGGTAGGTGATGGGCGTCAGGGCCTTGTTGAGAGATTCAAGGGTGCCTCTGACGGTGATTCTTGCTAAGGGGAAGTCTTGGGAGGGAAGTGGACCGCCAAGAGTAGCTGGAGCGAGTCCAGATAAAGAGCCTAGTGAGATAGTCCCCTTCGACGCCTCTAGCGTAAGGGTGAGGAGACCCGAGCCTCCATCATCTCCAGAATCGACGTCAGACACTGATAGCTCATAGAGGTCCGATGGTATTTTCACCGATACTGGTAAGTTGCCGGGAGAGTGTATTACAGGGGCGTCATTCGTAGGGGTCACGTATATTGGAAGCGTCTGTGTAGTACCCCCCCCCCCCTGCGAATCTCTGGCTACGAACGTGACGGTGGCCATGGCGGAACTCTCCACGCTATTGAAGTCAGACGTTGACTTGAAGAAGGTCAAGGCAAGGGCATCATTGATCTCCTGGAGAGTGCCGCGGAAGGAAGCGCCTATGCCCGAAGTACCGGTGACTATGGAGGAGTCTGGAGGAGTTTGAATTGTCCCATAGATAGCTGAGACATCAAGCTCCAGATCTGGACTATCCTCGTCGTTGACAGAGACACTTCCAAGGAAGTACATCGCGTCTTCCTCCATTGTCTGTCCTTTAGGAATATTGATGACGGGGGGGTCGTTCACCTCGTCGGTGACAACGTCCAGCTCCGCGACAGTAGTCAGACCATCAACGTCCTCGATTAGAACTTCAACCTGCGATAATGCGGCGAGAGAAATGAGGAGGCGGAAAGGGATGCGTAAGTAAATATTTGTGCATTGTTTGCTTCTTTCTGCTCATTGCTTTTCTCACCTTATCCAATCCCACAAATTTTGACGCGGGGGAGTACTTCATTCCTGAGACTGCATTGTTGCAGTTGTCAATAGATCCTGAGAACTCGACCTTGCTCTTATACACATTGGGACCACTGAGAGTGTTGATGCCAACAGTGCTGCCGAGCTTGAGCTTACCGAAAGTCGACTGAATTGTGACTTTGTGCAGCTCGTTGTGGTTGCTGATGCTATTGAAGCTGATGGCGTCGGAGGGGAAGCTGAGAACTGAGTCCTCAGAGGTGGTGAAGGGGGTGGAGGGGACATTGATGGTGGGCGGGGATGAGGCGCCGGCAACGGTCACGAACGTGGTGACGGTGGTCTGCTGGGTGGGACTCGAGAAACTGTCGATGGCTGTGATCGTAACTGTGTCCTGAGCATACAGGCTCGGAGAGTAGTTGGAGGGCGTCGAGTAGGAGAGGGTGGGAAGGATGAGAGCCATGTCCGAGACAGACGCCTTGACACTCAGGGTTGATGAGAGGGTGGAGGGGGAGCCAACGTTAAAGATAACGTGGGCGGAAGAAGGGGGGGACAGCTTCACGGACCCGTAGGTGGCAGAAACTGAGACCTCAATGGCGTCGGTGGGTGAGAGGTCGACGTCGTTGATGAGAACGCCGGGGATGACCTCTTCGGCAGTCTCGTCTACCGACAACGACTTGGGTGCCGTGAGGTCGGGGGGGGTAGGCTCGTTGACGAAATTGAGCTGCAGTGTTTTGGTGACGGTAGCCGTGGGGCCGTCCTCGACGGTGACGGTGAGTGTGTCTTTTTGTCCCTTCGCGTTGGCCCCCCTCTGGCTCGTGTAGACAATATCATTGAGTACTTCGTTGACGTTGCTGAGAGTACCCTCGACCACAATTGCAGTAGAGGAGACAACAGAAGCGTGAACGACGTACGCGGATGTGGCCTTGGAGAGAGAGAGGGTTCCCAAATTCGTACACTCGACCGTGAGGGTGAGGAGGTAGTCCTCGTCAACGTCCAACACCTCGAGCTTATTTCCGATGCTCGTGGGGGTGCCCTCGTTGATATTGACCGGGTACGAAAGGTAGTCGTCCACAATGATTGGCTCGTCGTTCACAGCCGAGACAAAGACTTGGAGATATTTCTCCGCGGTCAGGGGGGTCGCAGATGCGCCCGTGTTGCCCTGGTCATTTACAGAGAACGTGATGACCACGGTCTCCCCAGAAGTGACAGAGTTATAGTCCTTTGGTGGAGAGAAGATGAGGCCATCGAGGAGTGCGTTGACGTCGTCGAGTCTTCCGGCGAAGACTATGGAATTAGTCGGGGTCCCAGCGGAGCCCAGCGTGTACATGACATCCGGAGTGGAGGTAGGAGGGGTCAGAGTCCCAATTGAGGCGACCACGGAGACCGTGAGCTTGGCCTGTGGTGGGGTGGGGGGGTGGTGGGAGGACAACCACAGGGCTGCGTTAGTTTTTAATTTGTCGTGGAAATTGATTTTTCGTCCATTCTCACCTCTGCTGGAAGCTGTGGGTCCGAAAAGTCGCCGTCTGCAACAGTGATGCCCTCGAGTGAAAGGATCCCGTCCTCGGGGACGGTGAAGGAGTGTGAGGTAGGGATGGTGATGGTGGGCGCGTCGTTGACCGCGGTGACGGCGAGCAGGAGGGTGAGGGGGGAGGAGGGGGAGGTGGAAGAGGACTGGGAGCCGGAGTTGCCCATGTCGTCCACGGACACAGAGATTTTTCCGTCTCCCCAGAAGTTCTCCATGCCCCTCCACCTGATCCTCCCCTCCAGCAATGCCTCGTTGATGTCATCGACACCACCTCTTGCGACAACAGTGTTTTCCGCCCCGAGCGTCTCGTTTGTAACGACGAAGATGCCCGGAATGGGGAAACTCGCCGCCTCCACGATGCCGTTCGTGGCGGTCACGGTAAGCTCCACGACATTGGAGGTCCCGCCCTCGCCAGCGTCGATGTCAAGGACCGCGATGCCAGCAAGGCTCAAGACCTCATCCTCCACTACCGTCCTCTGCCCCGAGTCCCCAGCATCGAGGAAGGCCACGGTGGCCACGTCGTTCACGGGAGTCACATAAACGTTCATAGTAGCCATCCCTGAATCTGAGGTCCCTCCCGTCATATCGCTGACTGTGACCGTCAATTCGACAACTCCACCGTTGGCAAGGTTGAAGTCCGAGCCGGGTTCATAAGTGATCTCGTCGAGGCTGTCCTTGACAGTCTCTAGGCTCCCCACGAACTCAAGCTTTTGAGAACCAGAGGAGCTTCCTTCGATCCACTTGATCCCCGCGCCGTTCTTAACCATGACCACACCGACGTCCTTCCCCCCGCCCTCAAGGGTGCGTGCGACCTCCACCGTCACCCTGTGCAGCCCCACGTGCTCGTCCTTGTCTGTGAAGGATACCCCCGTGACGACGAGGGATCCGTCCTCTTCTACGCTGTGCGTCGCGTGAGGCACCTGCAGCACCGGCGGGTCGTTGACGGGGGCGACCTTGACAGTGAAGGTTTTGCTGTGTGTGAGGGGCCCCCCGACACCCTTGTTGCCGTTGTCGTCGACCGTCAGGGTGACCGAAACGTCGCCGAAGCTATCAGGGGAAGGAGTGTACGCAGTCCCGGCGAGAACGGTGTTCACACTAGCGATAGAACCGCGGATCGTTGCAGAACCGGAGGCAGCACTTGAACTTGTGCCACCGACTTGAGGAATTTTAAAGTTGGAGTTAACGTCCTCGCTCTGTGGAGGAGGGGAAGGGGAGGTGGCGGAGTTGGAGCGGGGTGGGGTGGGGATTGGGGTGGGGGAGTACGGTGAGTATGTGTCTTATTTCGTGTGAATCGTGGTTCCTGGTGGTTCCCCTGCCACCTTTCCCCTCCCCCCTGCCCTCTCACCTCCAGAGTGACGGTAACGAACCCTCCGCTCCCGTCCGTTTCGTCCGCGTCGCTGACGCTCAGCGATGCCCCGAAAAGCAGATCCTCGTCCTCGAGAGCGTCGTACGAGGCCAAAGAGTGAGCCTCGGGAGCGTCGTTCACTGCGTTCACGACAATCTTCAAAGTCAGAGTGCTGGAACTGAGCTGAGAATCAACGGCCGTCAAGGTGACTGTGTCGCGGCCAGAGTTCAGGATGTTGGCGTTGGGGTTGGGGAGGTAGGAGAGTGAGGGGATGATGGCGTTGTTGAGCTTGTTAAGGTTGTGGGTGGTTGAGTAGGTGGGGGAAAAGGAGGAGGGGTCGGCTGTGAGGCCGACGGAGCCGAAGGAGGAGGTGAAAGTTAGGGTCACATTAGAGTTGACGTCCCCCGTGGGGTCCGCGTGATCGTAGTCGGCGACCGTGAGACCAAAGGAGGATAGGGGGATGGGGGTGTCCTCTTGGATGGTGAGGACGTTTGAGTCGGAGGGGGGGATGGAGGTGGAGAGCGTGGGGGGGGTGTCGAGACTGTCAATGCTTATGTTGATCGTCTCGGTGACCACCTCCGCGGCTGTGAAGCGAAGAGAGGCGATGTTAGGAGCGAAATTGAGGCGATGAGCGGAAAGGATTGTGCGTTGATCGGTTAGAATATAGTTCCTCGCTTCCTTCTTTGTTTTCGCTCTCTTCCCTTGCAGTTGGTCCGGGCGCATTCTCGTTCCGCCCCCCCCCCCCCTTTCCTCACCTCCTCCTGAGTACCCCTGATCACTGGTCGTGATGGTGACTGTATCCGCCCCATTATAGTAAGGCGGTGGCGTGTACTGCAAGTGCGATAGCGCGGCGTTTACCGACGCTATTGAACCCTCGAATGTGTAAGCTCCGTGCTGGGAGGAGGGGGGGGGGCAGGTGGTGGAGGGGGACGTGCATGATACGGAGCGAAGGGAGGAGAGGAAGGATAGTTTGCCTTGGGAGGCAGAGAGGGTGGTGAGAAGGGAGCCCGAGTAGGTGGAGTGGAGGTCGGGGTCGGAGATTTTTATTGGATTAGATTGAGTGAAGGTTATAATTTCATCCTCGGATATAGACTGATGGGGGGGGAAGGCGGTAAAATGGGTTAGATAAAAGTCGGGGGAGGGTGGAATGAGATTAGGGGAGGGAATTGGTACGGCGTGAGTTGTAGTGGCATTGTTGAAGTGAGTGGCGTTCGAGAGGGCTGTAAATAGGTTAATCAGACCCTCGGGTTCGAGATTGAAAGCCATGGGGGGGGTAAAAATTTCTTGCAGGAACGCACCATTTTGTTGCTAGATAGCCAGACCCGGGGGGGGTCGTTTGCTCCCCAGGCGGTGGATATTAAAACCCACAACAGGAACCGCATTTGGAATTGGTACCCTTGGGCGGTAGCTCTAAAAATGTTTACAGTGATTGTGAGTGAAGGGAAGGAGGGAGGAAGGGAAAAAAGAGAAGGAATGAAATTGAGGCGTCTTGTTTCGTTTTACGTTTAAATTATCTATAAATTTCGAGGCTCTAATTAGCCTTTCTTCTTCGCGGCTCGTTTGTCCGCTGCCTTTTTTGCCCTTTCCTCCGCTTCTCTCCTCGCCTCTGCCAGTGCATTCTTCTTTTTGCTGCTTTTGCCGTTTGATTTTGGATTAGACTTCGCTTGGGTTGGGGCGGCCTTGGCGGGGGTCGACTTCGCGGGCGTCGACTTTGCCTTCGTTTTCCTAGCCTTTGCGTTGGGTTGCTCCTGCTGCTCCTGTTGCTCCACCTGCTCCTGCTGAGCTTCCCCACCCTCAATTAAGCCCTCCCCCCCCTTACTCTTCCTCTTCTTATTATTCTTTTTCTTTCCTATCTCCGTCGTCGCAGCCTCCACCTCCATTCCCGTGAGCGTTAACCCCTTCTTGGCCCTGACCTTTGCCTTATCATAAGCCACCCCAGCCTTTTTCAAGCAAGCCTTGCGAGCGGTAACTTTGCTGCTCTCCACGCCCTTGTTATTCCCGCTGCCCTTCCAACCCTTCGTTTCCTCGTCAAACTTCGCTCCAACGTGGTTCAGGAAGTTCTCCTTATTGTTTAGTGAGGGACCAAATTCCACAAGCATTTCGGGCAAGGCAGATTGGATGAGGCTCTTGGCAGCCTTTATGGCGCCAATGCAGGCAGTATCGTACTGTGCGAGTGTCGCCGCGTGGACCTTCTCCAGCTCTGAGGAGGGCCCTATGGTGTTGATTACAGAATTGTAGGCCTGCTCCATGTCCTCCTTTGTCACTGGGAGTGAACGAGACTGTAATTGTGACAGGGGTTCGAAGTATAGCTCTGAGGCTGACATGGCTGGAGGTATAGGGGAGGTGTGGGGGTTAATTGATGAGAATTCGGATAAAATTGCCCCTTAAATTGCCCCTTTAATTGCCCTCAACTTGCAATCAGGTCAAAATCCGGAAAAAGGCCAAAATCCTTCAATCCTCCATTAAACAAAACGTTGGCTAAGTTTTCACCCCACCTTCACCAACAAATCTCAGAATATCATCAAATATCTTCATAAATCGCCCTAGAACACACATTTAACACCATGAGGTCGCTCGCTGTATTCTCAATCCTCCTCATTATCACAACATCAAAGACATCTGTGACGTCGTTTGCTATGTCTTCTACATCAAATACGGTTATCAATCTCCGTCAAAGCGTACTGTATCCTATCTCCTCCCAATCTAAATTCATCTCCAAAATCCCGACAACATCGTCGTCGCTGCAGCTCAACTCCATCTCCCAATCGATCTCCTCTCTCTCCCTTCGAGGTGGTGCCGCGGCTGCTGCCTCCACAACGCCCGTCCCATTGACCCCTAGCGCTCTCTTTAACAAATCTCTCCTCATCCTGGCCCTCCTCTCTGTCTTTGTCAAGCTTGTGGGGAAGCCAATCTCCACAATTCCCTCCTCCTCGGATTCCGACTCTTCCTCCTCCCCCACCTCATCCGCCCACAAGTCCCTCCGCTTTAAATTCCTCCCCCTCTTCTACGTCCTCCGCCTCTCCGACTGGCTCCAGGGTCCTTACTTCTACTCTGTCTACGCCACCAAGACCCTCGCAGACGGCACCCCTTTCCCCCTGGGTCTAATCAGCAAGCTCTTCTTAACAGGCTTCGCGTCAACTGCCGTGTTTGGGCCCTGGCTTGGCCGCGTAGCTGACACAAGAGGCAGGAAAAAGGCCACCCTCCTCTTCACCCTCCTCTACACCATGGGGGCCCTCTCCACCCGCTCCCCCGTCCTCCTCTACCTCTTCCTCGGCCGCGTGCTCTCCGGCCTGGGAACTTCCCTGCTCTTCTCCGCCCCCGAGTCCTGGCTCGTCTCAGAGTCCCAGTCCATCCCCGACCCTGACGGCCGGGGCGGCAAGGAGCTCTCCAAAACCTTCGGCCTCGCCTACGCCGGGGACTCCGTCGTCGCCATAGCCGCTGGGCAGCTCGCCTCCGTGGCCGCCCGAACCCGCGGGGAGACAGGGCCCTTCGAGCTCTCGGCAGCCTTCCTAGTGCTCGGCGCTGCAGGCGTCGCGACCATGTGGAACGAAAACAAGGCGGCCTCCCAGTCAAATGAGAAGCGGGCGGTGGGCGAGGCGGAGAAGCCGGCGTCGAGCATCAGGGACGGGCTGAAGATGGTAATGTCTGACCCCAAGATCTTCCTAACTGGGCTGATCCAGGCTGCCTTTGAGGGCGCCATGTACACGTTTGTCATAAACTGGCCTCCCTCCCTTTCCCTCGCAGTCACGAACTTCTTCGGCCCCGGCGCCGCGACCCCCTACGGCTCAGTCTTCTCCTGCTTCATGGCCTGCTGTCTCGTCGGCTCAACCCTGTTCCAGAGGATTGTGAAGTTCGGGGTCGAGAACGTCGGCTGCGGTATGCTCGTCACGGCGGCCGCGTCCATGACCGTCGCGGCGTTCTCCTCTGCCCTCCCGTTCTCCCAGCTCAAGACCCTCGTCCTCGCCTTCTTCATGTTCGAGGCGTGCGTCGGGGTTTACTTCCCCTTCATCGGGACGCTCCGCTCTAAGACTGTGCCTGACAGCCACAGGTCCGTCATCATGAACCTCTTCGGGATCCCCCTGAACGCGCTTGTCGTCGCAGTCTTTTTGGGGATCAAACAACTGGGGGTTGAGGGGGCACTAAAGGTCAGCGCGACGAGCCTCGCGGTTGCGGCGGGGGCGGCGATCAAACTGAGGGGAATCATGAAGAAGGAGATGAAAGAGGCTGAGAATTAAACTAGCAAGCGACCACTTAAACAACGAAGAATCAACGCCTTTTTTCTGCTCAACAAGCTGCTAGCTAATCTACACCGCCACCAACGCTTCCCTACAAATGCGCATCCCCTTCCTCACCCTTTCTTCTTCCTCCTCCCCCCCCCCTTCCCCCATACTCGCTTCGCTCTTGCCCCCTTCCCAACCCTTGACCAACTCCAATAATCCCTCCACCTCCACATCCAGCATCCCCCCCTCCTCCCCCTCCTCCCCCTCTAACTCCCTTGCCTTCCTAACCAGCTCCCCTGCAACCTCCAACCACTTGAGCTTGACCCCCGCGCCCCACTTCCCCCACCCTCTCCTCCCCACCACCCCCATCCAGCCCGCCAACCCCCCTTCCAGTAGCCCCTTCACGGCCCCCCTCCCCCCGTTCGCCAGTGCTGACTCAAGCACACTCAAGCAGAGCCTTTTCTCCTCCATGTCCGCCCCCTCCGTGTCCATCACGGCCATTATGAGCGAGTGGGCGTGCCTCCTCCCCATAACCTGGTAGTCGTGGTTACCCTTGGTCCCCTCCGCCAGGAGCTTCATCATCCACACCCTCTCGGACCTCTCCTTCCCGAAGAACATCTGACCGAAACCTGGGATCGCGTTCAAGTCTCCGAACCGGCCCTCGTCCTGCTTCAAAAAGTAGCTATTAACCCCGCCATATAGTGGGGAGGAGGGCTTGCCCATTATGAAGAAGGAATGCGCCAGAAAGAGAGCCGCGGTGCAGGGCAATTTGGGAACATTTCCCGCCGCCCCCTCCCTTCCCTCCGTCCCCACGAGCCCGTCCAGGAAGCTCCCTACAACCAGGGCCAGCTGCGGCCTGGCGCTCCACCCCGTGACCCTGCTGGCCTCCCAGTCCTCCAGACCGCACTCGAGCACGATACCGAGGATCACGACGGCCATCTTCCTGACCAGTGGGTCTTTGCAGCACAGGCTGGCGAGCACCAGGGCGATCGTTCCGTTCTCGCACATCCTTCGGGTAGCGGATATGAACCTCTCCTTCCGTTGGCTGTGCTTCAAGAACCCGGCCTTCTCTTCCTCGGTGAATTCATCGTCCCCGTCGCCCTCCTCCTCCTCCCCCTCCTTCCCCTTCTTTAGGTAGTCCCAGTACCCAATGGGTTCCTCTCCCGGCATCACGCTCTCAACAAAGCTCAGGGCGATAGGGAGCAAGAACCCGACGCTGTATCTCCCCTCATCGCCCACGTCGGAAAGAGCAACGTCACTTGGGACCACGGCATCCCCCACCGGGAAATCTCCCAGGGTCGCCCGAACCCTCCTCTCCTCCACGCACCCAACGAACCAGCCCAAAGTCCCCAATCCTCCCCCCCGGTCCTTCTCGACCCCTTTCCAGTTCATATCCTCCGTCCCTCTCGAGTACTCGAACTCCACCTCGAGCGTGTATAGGATTCTCCTAACTAGCAGGTCCCTCGCGCTCACCCCCGCACCGAATTCCTTCATTATGCTGTTAATCAACCCCTCAATGCTCTCCTCCTCGAACTCCTTCCCCTCCTCCTTTGCCATCTGCAAGCACAGAAACACAGTCTCGAGCACCTCGGTGCCTCCCCTGATGGCTTCCTCGAAGCTCGAGTGCGAAGTCAGCAAGAGAAAAACTTTAACGCAGTCAAAGCCAATTAAAGCACCCTTCTTGTTACCAGCGTTCCACTTCATGACCCTCCTCAAAAGTTCCAACAGTCCCTTGTCTTGAACAAGTCCGTGCTTCATCATCGACAGGGCAGCGTCGTTGAGCAAATCGGCGTGCTGAACAACCAGCTCCTCCTCAAAATCTTGCAGGCCCTCCACAACCTTGAGCAACTGCGACACGTCGTGGTCTCCGCGTCCCTTCTTCCTGCAGGCCCTTGGGAGCGCACTGCACACCCTGATAAGAATTGCGGTGTTCACTATCTTGTCTTTCAGCACTTTTGCTCCGGTCAACAAACCCATCTCAGAGGTCATTTCCTTCTCTCCCAACTTCACCTTTGACCTACCCTCAACCCTGCCAAGCAAGCTATTCACAAGACTCTCCACTATCCGCTTCCTGTCCTCCCCCTCAACTAAAGCAGGAAGCTCTTTGATGATCTTGACATCGTAGTCCTCCAAACCAAAAACATCCAGGCCTTCGTCCAGTCCCAATCGTTCAAAAAAAGCCACCACCAGTCCGTTACTCGCGTAAGGGGCTAGAGCCCCCGGGTTATTTCCTAGGATTGCCTCCATTAGCTCATCATCCCTCGCGTGCTTCTCTAAGAATTTGCCGACTTCGATCGACCCTCCGTCCAGCCGCAGAGGTCCCTCCAAGTTTTTTATCAGCTTCGCCGCCAAGCTTTTAAGCTTGTCACCCTCCATCAGTCTGAGAAACCCGAGAACCGTGCTCTCCGAGGCGTCCAGGTCCACGAAACCCTCTAGTAACGACATCCTCCAATCCCCACTCTTGGCAACTCCCACGAGACTTTCGAACAATGCGGCCTTCATGGGAGTGCACGACGAAGGTGTCAGGTGGATTACAGGGGAAGCTGCCCTCAAATATTCTTTGTCTGGGGACTTCGACTTGGTAATGAAAACCTTCATCCTGCTGAAGTAATGCTCCTCGATGACAGACATGAGATCGGCCTGCTCAATTATTTCCTCTGAACTGAGACTACCAATTACCTCGACAATGATGTTGGCGAAAAGCACGTGGTCTTCGTGGCCTTCCTTCCAACCTTGAAAGAAGGCTCTGACGGCATGCGGGTAACTGGGATCGTCACAGTTTTCGTGCCCAAGAGTGTTTACCACTCGCTCTAACGTCGTAGCAAGTGTGTTGTTGGACGGTGCGTGCGCGTAGGCGAACAGAATCTCTCTTATGTCCCTGAGTAGCGTAAATGGAGGGCAATCTTTCTCTGAAAAAGATATGGAGGTCAGCTCTCCACCGCCCCCTGCAATAGAGAGGGCATCCTGAAATATCTGACCCTCTAAATTCGCTCCCTCTCCCTCCGAGATGTGTTTCACCAGCTTGCAGAGGGGAATCGGGTCCGGAGAAAACTTGAGTGCTTTGCCGAAAACATTCATGACGAGGTCTCCAAACTCTGCCAAATTTCCCTTTGCCAGGCGCGTCAGTAGCGCCGTGAGAAAAGTGGGAATGTCGGAGTTTGCCACTCCTGCCATCGCGCATGCCATACTGTGCCTAATGGAATTTTTCTTGACGTCCTCAATGACCTCGCTGAGAATTTTAACATGGGAAGGCGACAAGATGTTGAGGAGGCAAGATAAAACGTAGCTCTCGAACGAGAGCGGAGTGGCCGATGGAGCGATAATTTTCATGACGACCATTTTGGCATGTTCTGAGATTTCGGGTGTAGCTTCGAGGAGGATTTTGAAGACGACTAAAAGTGAGGACTTGTTCCACATCACGCTGTCCCTCTTTGAGAAGACCACGTGGAGGGTCTTAAGAAGGGCAACCTGCAGGGGCAGAGGCTTGCTGTAGAACACGTCCGAAGACGGAGGCAGGAGCTTGGTGAAGTCGTACTTCACGCTGTTTGAAGACTGGTTGGTGGTGATGAGGAAAGAGTAGTAGAGGGATATCAACTCGAGCAACGAGTAAGTTATGTTGTCCTTAGATGGGTCCGAATTCTCGCTTGCGAATGAGTCGAACTTTGTCTTGAGCGTGAGGATGGTTTGGAGTTCTGGAAGCTTGGACTTTGTGAGCGTGACAAAATCTGCACCTGGAGAAGCAAGAATTTTGGACCTCTCACATCTCGATAACACGGCCGAAAGCAGTTCTAAGGTTGTGTGCACCAAGAGGGTGTCAGGGTGAAGGAGGAGTTTCGACGTAAACTTCTTGCTCAGGAAGTTAGGAAGGAAGAAAGGTAGGAGGGTAGATGCTGACTTGGCGTCCTGTGAGGAGGGGGGGAGGGGGGGAGGTTCACGTTAGTGTCAAGATCCCATTGCTTGTTTCGCTCATCATTGTTCTCATTACTCCTCACCTCCTTAGATATCGCTGGTTCGACGGGAAGATTGAGGATGGACGTGAGGTAGCTCATGGCTCCAATGAGACTCAGAACGTCGTCTTCGATTCCAACCTCATTCTCTGTCGCAGCGAGAGTCCTCTGCTTTCCTGTCCCGTCGTTAATCATCAAATCTAGCCCCTCGTCGTGTTCGGTAGCGAGGCTCTTCTTCCTCTTCTTTTTACTCGTAGAGCCGGTGATGTCAAGCTCGCCAATTTTGAAAAAGCGAATGAAAAAGGTGATTACTTGAGGGCTCTCCTGCAGAATAGACTTCACCGTCTCGGCAACTTCAGGGTCGGAGTGTCCGGGGAGCAGGGTCAACGTACGCGCGACGTTCCTAACGGAATAGTCCGTCTCGTAGTAAGGCGACGTGTCGGGTTTGAGCAGTTTGATTAGAAGTTCGTGAGAGGCCGGATTGCTGCGAATAGATAAAGTGAGGCGAGAACGGCAGGCAAAGCGAGCCGCGGGAATGTTTGCGTAAGTGGATCGTCTTCGCGACGCTCCTTCACTCTCGTCCATTCTCACCTTTCGACCTCCCTCTGTAAATATAGGTTCGCGAGCGCAGATAGCGCATCCCTCGGAATGACAGCGTCTGAAAGCTCGCGGTTAGAGACTGGCATCTGGTCCGGGGATGACAGGTTCAACGTAAGGACAGATCCCAGAAACTCGTAGATCCTCGACGCGACCTCCAAGTACCTTTCTGCGATCATCGTCGAGCAGCCGGAGTCGTTACTCTCGTCGTTGTCTTCGTTGTCCTTCGGCGACATCATCTTGCGCACAACCTTAGGGAGAGACATGACCTTTACAAGGGAAGTTCCTATGAAGCCCCTCTTCATCTTGCTCCCTGAAGCGGACATGAGCACGTCCCTGAACGCATGCTTGTTCCTGCACGAAGGGGAGACCAGAAGTGACTGAAGGACCCTTGCGGCCAAGTGGTACGTGGAGAGGGACACGGAGTGGCGGAGATAGTTGAAGGACTTCGAGGTCCTTATGTTCGGCTCGGGGCGGAAGAGCCAGGACCCGGACAGAGTGAGGTGGTTGGGGTTGGAGGGACGGGAAGTGTGGAAGGGGTTATTGGACTTCGTGTTGGAGACCGTGTGGCACCCGAGCTCAATCCTTCCAACGATCTCTTGCACAACATTGTAAGGGGGGGTAGCAGAACATAGCTCGGAGGAGGACGAGAAGAGCAAGACGAGGGAGTTTAGGAGGTTGAGCGTGGCAGCCTGGATCCTCCTATTTGATCCTCCACCATTGTCCTTGGACTTTGCAGTAGCTGTTTGGATCAACTGGGGGGAAGGGGGGGGGGGGATGCGTTAGCGCCAAGCGCTTAGAATTGCGTGCTCCTTGCTTGCCCATTCTCACCTCCTTGAACGTCAAGCCCTTGAGGAGCTTTCTCTTCAGCAGATTGCCAACCTTTGTCTTGACATCGTCGCTGATAGTATGGTCGTGATGGAGGAGGATAGAGAGCAACGCTAGGCACTCGGTGTGCCTCCGGATTATCTCGATGGATACCTTCCTTAGCTTCTTTGACTTTGTGAGGGTTCGAGTGTGGAGAGTGCTGCCGGGGAACAGATCGGGACCGAGCAGCTCGTAAAGTGAGGGCGAGACAAGTATGTAATCTTGAAGGTTCCATTTCGCGGGGGTTGAGGAGGCAGAGGTTGAGTTGCTTTGGGAGAAAATCTTGGTGCCCACGAAGGGCACATTGTAGTTAGCGGTGTCCTGCAGAAGGAAGAAGGGGGTTAAATTGGCTGCGCAGGAGCTATCTAGTTGGGCACCCCCCTCTCACCTTCTCCCATTCATGCCTCATCCCTGCTCCTTCTATATCCATATCATCGTCATCCTCTTCTTCTTCGCTCTCGCTCCCCTGATCAACTTCATCGTCCTCCCCCTCTGTATCTGTCTCCTCTTCATCGTCGTCATTATATTCGTCGTTGTCATCATCCCCTGTGTTCATATCATCGTCCATCAATTTCTTCTTCATCTTTTTTCTAATTATCAATGTTCCGGAGTCCCCGTCGAAAGATTCGCATTCAAGGAGTCTCCTTGAGAGCTGATAAAAGAATGATTTAAGCCCTGATATTATAGCAACTGGAGATGAGGCATTTAAGGAAGTAGAACAATCCCTCGGGTTGAGATGCTTGTGGGAAAAAGTGGAGGACATCGTCAGGGGCGTGGAGGAGGGGGGGGCTAGTCGATTCTATTTACGTAATGCACGTGCGTACGCTCAGTTTATCTATTCGTTGGCTAAATAGGCAGCCCCAAACTTTGGATCGCTTGTGGTGGTGTGATGGAAAATCGATCCAGAACGAGCTGTTTGCCACTGAGCACAAAGCGAGCAGTATCTCTCTTTATGCCGTTCATGAAGAAAACAAAGCAAAATAAACGTGAGGTCCACAAATCTCCCAAGCCCGGACCAACCGTATTGTCCAGTAAACCGAACCCTAAGTCCCCAACAACCTCCCCCCCCACCTCGACCCCTGGGACCCCAGGGACCAAGCCCAAGCCAATTGTTGATCTTGGGGCAGGTTCGTCGAGAGGTTTGATAGACGGAATACCTCTGCCTCCTGAGGACGAGCTGTTGGATCCGCCGACGTTGAACAGGGGCGGAAATGAGGTTGGAGAGAAGACTGTCGTTCTCGGAAGAACAAGGAAGGGAGAAGAGAGCGACGGTGGGGGGGGATGGGGAGCAGATGGGAGGGAGAAGAATGAGCCAGTTGTTTTGAGCCCCCCGAGAGAGCACATGAAGGACGATAAGGGTGGGAGTAAGAAGTTGAAGCAAGGGACTGATGTCAACCTAAATTCCCCCGGGCTCATGGAGGGGAGGGGGGTGGGTGAGGGGGGGGGGCAAAAGAAAATCAAACTGCCCGGGAGGAGGGGGAGCCTTCTTCCAGATAGGAGCCCCTCGGTGGGCGGCGGGGGGAGCAGCAGCCCAAGCACAGTAAAGGTGATTGGGGAGGGGGGGGCTGCTACTCCGAACGTGCTCGTCAGGGATAGCCTTAGCCCGATTGTCATGAAGGGGAGCGTCGTTAAGAATAACTTGCTACCTCCGTTGAGCGCAAGTGGGGGGGGGGGGAAGAAGAAGAGGATGAAAAAGAGGGGGGACAACAAAATGGTGAACCAACAAGATAATGAGGATGATCATTACGACGATGCAAGGAATAACGACGACAATATTGACGACGGTGACGATGATGATACGCTGGAGAGCATAGGTGGGGTCAGCTCGTTTGGTGATGATGAGGTGGGGCAACAACCGGAAGTAGACGATGGTGGCATCGGCAGCGTCAATGGCATTGGCGGTAGGAAGATGTCGACCGAAATGGTGAACGTGAACGTGCCAGAAGCCGGGAAGCTTGGGATCATTTTGCTCCCAGTCAACGGGGGGCCTGAGGGGGTGGGAGAGGGAAGCGTTAGCGGAGGGTTGATCATTGTCGGGATTAAGCAGAAATCTCCGACTAAGAGGAGGGGGAAGTTCGTGCCGAGCGACGCCTTCACGATCGGCGACATCATCGTTTGCGTTGGAGAGACCAGCATCGTAGGGTTGGAGTTCGAAGCCGCTGTAGAGGTGTTGGGGACAAGGGGGGAGGGAGTGGACTTTGTAAGGGTTGTTAGGAGGGTCGGGGAGGGTAGCGTAGAGAAGGAGCAGAGGGTCTTCTTCATTGAGAAGTTGGAGAGGGAGATCAGGGGAGTTAGGGGAGATGTGGATGGGGATGGGGAGGACTTGGGGGGGAGGGTAGAAGAGGAGGCGGGACGATCCATGTCTCAGTCTCACAGCATTGCGCAGCAGCACTTATCGAGGCTCGAAGAGACCCTGGCCTTCGAGGAGGATAGGCTGTGTAGAAGCATGGAGAGGCAGACCGTCGAGGTCGAGTGGGCTCTTGACAAAATCAGGCAGGGGGTGGAGTACGTTGAGGAGAGGGGAGGAGAGACGATGAGGAAGCAGATCGGGGAGATTGCAAGGAGGCTGAGAAGCTTGGAGGCGAAGGTTGAGGAGATGGGGGGCGTAGGAGGGGTGGGGGGGGACGGGAAGGGGAAGGGGAAGGGGAAGGAGATGGAAGCAACGGTAGAGAAGGAAGACAAGAAAATGAGTGAGCACGAAAATAAAGGGAAGTCAGAGACTGGGTTCGTGGACGCATACCTCACTGGACGTTACAACCACGGTTATTACAGGGAGAAGTACGGGAAGAAAACGGTGTCTGCTAGAAACATGAGGTCGCACCCAACTAAGTTCGCGGAGGGGAGAGAAAACCCGCTAACGAGCTTGCAGGATAGCGGGATCGGCGGGGCGATGTTGAAAGCCGATAGTGTTTACAGGGGAACGATAGCGATGGGGTGGCACGGAATCGGGAGGGATTTAGTCAAGAAGTGGAAAGTGCAACACGGAGCTTAAGTGAAGGTTTTTGGGTTGTTTAAATTCGAACAAAGATCTATGCGGTTCCCATCGTCGAAATCTCCAAGCGTGGGTCACGTAGGATCGTTGCTTAGGAATTCCTATATTCCATTTACCAAACTCTCCCAAACTGAACTCCCAAACCTGATTTCTTCCACAATACAGACACACTGAAAAGTAAGATAAATCGTCCAGACAGATGTTAGCTTTCCGAACCGTCTTCTCTATCCTTCTTTATCTTTCTTTTCACTCTTCTGTACCCCCATAAACCCTCAATGATGCAAGAATCCACTCCCTCACACCCCCTCCTCCCTCCGCTTCCTCACGCTCCCCCCCCTGGTTTTCCTCTCCTCCTTCCCCGTAGCTGATTAATGAAAAGAGAAGCTGACGAATTGAACGAGATGGACAATCATAAAGTAGACGAGCGAAAGAAACAACATGGAAGTCAAGATCAAACAGCAGGGGAGAAGAGGAAGAGGAATGATCTGGAGACCATCCTTTCCAGGGGGGGGGACTTCACTTCGGAGTACGGGGCACTTCCCATGGGAGAGCACGACCCTTCAACTGCAGCTTCTAAGATTCTCGATGCGAAGGTGCTTGTTGTGGGGGCTGGGGGGCTGGGTTGTGAGCTCCTCAAGGACCTAGCTTGCAGTGGTTTCAGGAACATTGACGTGATCGACCTCGACACGATCGACGTCACCAACCTGAACCGCCAGTTCCTCTTCCGCCAGAAAGACGTAGGGTCGGCCAAGTCGGAGGTTGCGGCTAGGTTCATCAACGAGAGATGCCCCTGGATGAATGTGAAGGCCCATATGGGCAAGATCCAAGACAAGCCTCTCGAGTGGTACAAGGGCTTCGACGTCATCATCTCAGGCCTTGACAACGTCGAGGCAAGGAGGTGGCTGAACGGGACTGTCGTGGGCTTTGTTGAGGTTGACGAGGATGGGGATCCAGACCCTGAGACCATCATTCCCATTATTGACGGTGGAACTGAGGGCTTCCGCGGACAGGCACGCGTCATCCTTCCGCGGATCACTTCGTGCTTCGAGTGCTCCCTGGACGCTTTCCCTCCGCAGCGCACCTTCCCCATGTGCACCATAGCGGAGACCCCCCGCCTCCCGGAGCACTGCATCAGCTACGCCTTTATGCTCCAATGGCCGAAGGAGTTCCCAGAAAAGAAGCTCGACAAGGATAGCCCCACGGACATGCAATGGGTGTATGAGCGCGCCAAGGAGAGGTGAGAATGGACAAGAAGTGAAAGACGTGCACAAGATACGAAATAGATATGGATGACCGTTCCGCAATTCTTACCCACTAATGCAACCCCCTCCGTGACTCGCTTCCGCCCGCCGCAGGGCTGAAAAATACAACATCAAGGGCGTCACGTACATGCTAACCATGGGCGTCGTGAAGAATATCATCCCCGCGGTGGCAAGCACCAACGCTGTCGTGGCGGCGGCCTGTGTGAACGAGTGCGTAAAGCTACTATCGTTCGCCTCCCAAACGCTCAACACTTACATGATGTACATGGGAACGGAGGGAGTCTACAGCCACACCTTCGTCTACGAGAGGAAGGAGGAGTGCCCGGTCTGCCAGAGCAAGAGCAGGAATGTCAAGATGGACAAGACCGCGACCCTCAACGAGCTCATCCAAAGTCTCGTGGATGGGGATTTGAGGTGAGGGTGGTGGTGGGAAAGTGGGAAAGTGGGAAAGTTGAAGAGTGGGATGATTGGGGGCTAAATAAAACTCGGACTCACTCCAACTGCATTTCGCTCCTCCCCTCTCCTCTCCTCGCAGGCTCAAAAAGCCCTCCCTGGTGGGAACGAATACGCTCTACATGCAAAAACCACCCGCGCTAGAGGCCATGACGAGGTCGAACCTGGACAAGAAGCTGGAGGAGCTAATGGCTAGTGGAGAGGAAATAACAGTCACGGACGAGGTACTTGGTGGAAGAAGCATCAGCTTGATCGTGGAGTTTGCATGAGCATTATATGGACGATGATTTATTGGATGTAAGATTGCAAATGAAGGGTTGAGAGCCACATTGTACTTATAAAACCTCTGTCTTTACGAAATTGCCAGGTTGTGGTTCTGGTCATCCTGTAGCGCCTTTCTTCGGTTATCCTAATTTATACCCGAAGGTAAAGGTTTATGCACCCTGAAACCGTTTAAACCGACGCCAAACACGACGAAAAAAATGATCAAAAAAAATCTAATTTTTCAAAAAGCCTCGAAACTTTATGATGAACAAATAAATGATTATTTGATGATTCAAAAACACTCCAATGATATGATAAGTCCTAGTTATAGAAAAATGGTTTAAAAATATTACTAAGTAATTTCAACCTAATTATTATACTCTAATTTTGGTAAATATCATATATAGAACAAAATTATCAAAACTGATGGAATCATACATTTTAAAAATACTTTTTGATTTCCTCAAATATCTTCCAACAAATATCCCAACCTCGCCGTGTCTACTTACATTATTTGACTGAATAAATTCCAAAATAATAAATATTACATTTATTAACGATTTAAAGAAATTCAAATTTTTGTCCAATTTTTGAATTTTTGGCGTGAGCAGGGAAATAGAGTGAAGAGCGTGTCGTAACCTCCGGACGAAGCGAAGTATCGATGAAGGATCGGTTGAGGGGCTCGTGAACTGGATCTTGGACTGAAAATATATTTCCAAAGAAAGTGCTTCAAAAATGTAGACTATCTGTCAACATTTGCGGTTCGGGCATAAGATGTACATTTTTTACTTCTCTAACCCCCCTTCCCTTCACCTACACCTGCCCCGTCCCCCCTAAGCAGCCAACTGCGCCCCCGTTTACTCAAGGCCACTGAGTCTTTTCCCAGACCTTGAGCAGGATGGGCCACCCGCTGTCATGAACAAAAGCGTGGATTAGAATTATTCCCTGATTTTATCTCCCCACTCCACTCCTCAACTCACCTAACAACCTGCCACCCAAAGAGACCGGTGCCCACAGAATTTAGCGCAATGTGGGCGCTCCTCGCAGTATCGCTACCCTTCTGCATAGCGGGGACGCAGGCTGCGGCGGCGCTCCAGAGAACGACGAGGCCCGCACCAGCGTAGAGGTGGGGTCCGGGGAAGAGTTTCCCGGCCCTCGCGTATGTGTTGAGAGGGCCCTCAATGGCAAAAGTTGTACCAATAGCTGCGAGCATGACCCCAGAGCTAAAGTGACTGTCCTTTAGGTTTTTCCCCGAGAGCTCCTTTCTCTCCGCAGTGAGCTCATCGATCTGCTTCTGGGTGGCGAGGGCCGCCGCGGAGGGGCTCTCCCCCTCCTCAAGCTTAGGGATTTGCTTTTTCAACTCTGATATTTCCCCCCCGAGGGTCCTCTGTCTTCTCCACTGGAAACCCTTCCATCCCGTACTCAAACTGAACAGAAACATCCCCCCCATGGTGATGGGGTGAAGGAGGGACCCAGTCTTGCCCTCAAACAACCCCCAGTCAGGGCCAGCTGCAAGAGCAGGGGAGGGGACACTAAAAAAAGCCGAAGCCGCTAAGGTGGAAATGAGAGCGACACGAGAAGGCGAGCCATCCCACGCGTTCTCGTCCGCGACAACACCGGAGGGCTGATAATTTCCTATCATTCCCGGAATAGTTTCGCTGACAAGGTGTTTCTTTTTTGATCCAAGGGAGTTCACGGACCTCCTTGTCGCCCCCCTCGACACAAAATTGGGCACAAATGCGGAAGTACTCACGAAAAGCAACAGACAGGCTACTAAACCTCTCATCTTTGCTCTTTAAAATTAACACAAAAAAGTGCTCAAAGTGCTGAAAAAACCCAACATCCTTGTGGCCCATGAGCCAATTATTCAGTTGCGAGGTATGAAAAGCAAGACGTTTTCGACACTTAGGACACCTTGCGACCACCTGTGCGCCGAGTTATTCCATTTTCAGGGAAAATGCCGACTCCCTCCAACGGCCTCTCCCCCCACTGACCCACCCCCCTCAACACACCTTCGCCACAGGATGAGTTCACCCAGATTGAGTACACCCAACAACCCTCTGAGAGTCAGTTTGAGGAAGAAACACGCATGCTTCCGGACGAGGAGCAGACGAAACCCCAGCATGCTTTCTCGAAGGTAAGATTGGGGGGCAATTTGGGGGCAATTTGGGGGTATTTGGTGAATGTGGAACGACAGTGACACATCACTAACACTTCTCCCCCCTCTTTCCTTATATTCCTCCCTCCCCTCCCCCCTCTTACCCCCCCTGTAGGTCTGGGGCAAACTAATTCCCTCTGACCCGACAATGAAGCAGGTTGATCTTGAGATTAGGGGGCCTCGGAATCCAATCAACGAGAACGGGAGGTTGGGAGAGAATGTGCAGTTCCAGGGTATGACCCTCTCGGTCTCTGATATCTTCAATGAGTATATTTTGGGAAGGTCTGAGAAAACAGACATTCATCTTCCTGCTCCCTCCCACGACGCTCAGGAGTCCTACCACACGAGCCATAAGCTCCTTTCCAACCGCCACTGCAAGATTTACTGCGCCCTCACCTGCGATGGCATGATGGGTCAAACGAGGCTTGAAGGTAGGAGGTTGTTCAACGGGGCAAGCAGGACTCACTTTGTTGGTTGACCTTAATTTTTAACCCCCCACCCCACCCGCAGTCTTCTTGGAAGATTGCTCCGCAAATGGAACCATCATCAATGGAGCAACTAAATTGAGGAAGGGAGAGGTGAGATTGATTGAGGGTTGGAAGAGAGGAGTGGAGGAGGAAGCATAGCTCCGACTAACGCTGAACTACTATCCTCCTTCGTTCGTTGCTTTGCTGCTCCTGGCGGCACTCTTCCCCGCATCGCAGAAGCGGCTGCTTAACACGGGGGACGAGATAGCCTTAGTTTCGGCCACCTCCCTAAGCAAGATTCGCAGTCACGACGAGAAGGAGGTGAGAATGGATATGAAATATGATTCAGCATATTAGCGACGGTGTGCGAACTTCGGAAAGCACCTCATATATTATAATTATAAACTAAGAACCTTTCCGCGTGGCTCGCTTCGCTCGTTGCAGATGCTCGTTAAAAAGTACTCCTTTACATTCATCAATATATACCAGCAGAGGGCACCTATGAGCTTCCCGAGCGAGGCTCTCTTTGGAAAGAGCACAACAGGGAAGAGTAGTGAGGTGAGAATGATCAGCAGAATAATATTTTCCATCGTATCATTATCTTCCCATAAACGTAGACACTAACGCAAGCCTTCCTTCGCCGCAGGACAAAAAGCACCTCAACGCGTATGCTGGTACTGATGCCGACCGGGGCGCCGGTGGTTCTTCTTCATCGTCATCCAAAACCAGCCCCCCTGAGTTTCAGAGCCCTACCCCCAAACCTCCGCAACCACCTTCCAAGTCGGGATCCGGAGACATGACCTCCACGGTAACAGCATCCCAAGCGACGGCGGTAACAAGTGAGACTGGGCGAAGAGAAGGGCGAAGAGAAGGGCGAAGAGAAAAACAAAGCAGCACCGCGATCATGTATCCACTAACGCAGCCGTTTACTCCACCCCCGCGCTGCTCCCCTGCAGAAACTGAGAAGTCAAATATACCAGCCAAACAGTCGAATCTCAATTCTTCACGTGCTGGGAAAGGCTCCTCCTCTTCCAACCTACCCCCCTCTCATTTCCAGCCTCCTCAGTCCAAGCCCCAGCGTCCCAAGCCCCCTTCGCAGAGCAGGAGCATCAAACAGCCGAGCATACACGAGTGGTACGACATTCGCCAAGTTGTTGGGAACGGCACCTGTGGAGAGGTGCGTCTTGCAATCAACCGAAAGACTGGGAAGTCTTGTGCTGTCAAGGTCATCGGAATTAAAAAGTTCGCTTCCCCCATGACCCCCGGCCTTTCTCTATCGGAACTAAAGCAGGTAAGAATGGGCGAGAACGCGCTAAAAACCCAGCCATCGTGCTTCGTCCCGTCCCGTCTCGTCTCGTCTCGCTTCGCCCAGCTTCTCGCTTAGCTCTCTGCCCGCTAACCGTACCCTCCTTCCGCTTCACTTTCTCGCTGTCTGCAGGAGGCCGAAATGCTCCAGTCTTTGGACCACCCCTACATCGTCAAACTTGAGGACGTCTTCACCAGCGACAACGCCATTTACCTCGTCATGGAGTACATGCAGGGTGGCGATCTCTTCGACCGGGTCGTTCTTAGGGGCAGGTACGGCGAGGTCATGACTCGCAGGACGATGAGGCGCATGCTATCCGCCGTCTGCTACCTTCACTCGAAGCAGATTGTGCACCGAGACTTGAAGCCCGAGAACATTCTGCTCATGTCACAGTCAAACGATTACGGAATCAAGATTACTGACTTTGGCCTAGCGAAGCGCACCAATAAGGACGGTCTTCGAACGTTCTGCGGGACCCCGCAGTACTTTGCCCCGGAGGTTCTCAAGAGGAGGAACACCGTCCAGGGAACCGGGAGATACGGCATGGCGGCCGACATGTGGAGGTAAGTTTGAATAGGGTTAGCGCAAAGCACGGCAATTCATATCTCCAACTAACGCAAATGTTTTTCGCACAGCATCGGGGTCATCTTGTACGTCCTTCTCAGCGGATGCCCTCCATTCAATGTATCGGAGAGCATAGAGGAGGTCAAGAATGCGAACATTAGCTTTGCGGGGGAGAGGTGGTCGGACATAAGCAGCTCGGCCAAGGACCTCTGCAAGAAGCTCCTCAACGCCAGCCCCACAGCGAGACTGACAGTTCAGCAGGCCATGGAGCACGAATGGATATTGTTAGACGACGGTGATACGCACACTGCCCCCCTTAGCGACCCACTCTTGAAGAACACTGTTTACGGGAGCACTAGGGGAGGGGGAAAGCGCAGTAGGGTTGCCTTCGGTATGGAGGGGGCTGGTGGCGGCGCCAGCCATGGCGGAAACAAGGGCGGGAACAAGGGCGGAAACAAGGGCGTCAACGCCACCAGCAAAGCCAACACGAGCACAATCACGACCACCAGCTCTAGCTCAATTTCCAACTCGAACTTGAATGCGATATCAGCCTCCAGCTCCAGCTCCAGCTCCAGCTCTAGCACCACAACCACTATAAAAACCTCTACTTCTTCTTCAACAACTGCCTCAAAGTCAACTGGTCCCACGGCCAACACGAACATCCTCACACTACAAAGCAAGAGCACTGACAGCAAGAAGAAGAAAACTTCCAAATCGAAGAAGGATGACCTAGCAGCTAAAAAGTCCCCCGGGAGCAGGAAAATTATCACTTCTGCCCCCGCAGCCCTTGCGGACGACGATATTATGGAAGACTCCTCTGACGACGAAGTTACCCTCAATTCCAAAGCAAAACAGCAGCCCGCTAAGCCGAGCATCTTCAGCAGCCTCAACTTTCCTATTGTGAAGAAGAAGAAGAACCAAAAGAAGAGGGAGGGAGAGGGACTGGAAGGCGAGAGTGGAGAGGAGAGTCAGAAGGAAAACAACGCTGTCACGAATATGAGCAAGAAGAAGAAGAAGCAGAAGACCCTACACGGAAATTTTACAAACGGAGACGAAGTCAGTGGAAACACAGCGGTAGAGGAGGACAGCCAACAGGGGGTGGGAGATAGCGACATCACCAAGGTGACGGAGGCCACCTCAACTCATGTACCACCGGGTCAGCGTACTCTCATGTCTATGTGGGGGAAGAAGATGTAATTCCCGCCGCTTTTACTCGAACTGAATATTTTTAAGCTTCGAGCTTCGAAAGCTCGGAAACTCGGAAAAAGTCAAGGGGAAAGAAGGGCCGAAAAATCCCTTGCATTTAACTCTCCTGCTATCTTCCCCATCACGAAACGCTCCCATCAAGAGTCTATTCATCACAACACATATCGTCTTCACTATCCTCTCTCTCTTTTCATGGTCAAGGCACTGATTTTTCTCACTTTCTTCTGCAAGGTCAACGGAACCTAACCCTAACATAACCCTAATCCTAACCGACCCTAACCCTAACCGACTCCACATAACCAAATCATGCCGTTGGTGATACCTGCGGTGCTAATTTCTATCTTATTAATATATACTGGGTCTAAACTTTCGTCTTCTACCTCTTCGCGATGGTTACGACTAAAATCCATCTTTCGTTTCAATCATCATCCTTCTCCTCTCCCTCCTCCACTTCATCATTCAACCCACGACACTTTCAGCCTCCCTTCGGACAAGTACTCGAGGTGAGACTAGATGATGAGCGCTCGGAGAGGATTGGAAGAGCCATTCCTTGCTCTTCTCTTTTGCCTGTTAGCTTTAACGTTTTCGCATCTAACCACCCCTCCCCCTAGTATTATTCTGACGGAGGACCTTCCGCGTCCCTCTGTTCCTACTCACCTGCTTGACTATGCCTATTCGCCTCCCAATAAATATAAAGAGAGTCCTACCCCCTTTAATCAGGGATCTCACGGTTCCGTATTTAAGGCGCATAACAAAAAATCTGGGGAATGTGTCGTGATGAAGCGAATGTTTGCACGGACTGAGGCACTTGCTGAAGCTGGGAAGAGAGAGGTTTACTTCGGGGAGAACATAGCGCCTCACAACAGCATTGTGGGTTTTATTGAGTATTTTTATCGCTCTGAGCCCTCGGAGCTGTGGCTGGTCTTCCGCGATCACGGAACATCTTTGCGACAGCTCATGTACGTCTCGACGGCGACATCGGATGCGGAGGATCCGACCACTGCCTCAGTGATCTTCTCTCCCTCCCCCTTGTGGTTTGAGATGAGGAGGCAAGCCTCAACTCCCTCGGGCCCTGGCCCTCCTTCCGGTCCGGTAGCTAAATTGTTTCGCAAGATTCTCCACGATATTCTCTCGGGTGCGGCGCACCTACAGGAGAACGGCATTGTGCACAGGGACATCAAACCCTCAAATGTCTTTTGCGATCTTCCTGATGACCCTAAAGATCTTGAGAAAGCGCAATGCGTGTTGGGAGACTTTTCGTCGGGAATTGATGCCTTTACCCTGAAGAATTACTACTCCTCTGGCGCCACGAAGAACGAATTAACTCTACAGTACTCTCCCCCGGAGGTCCTCTTCTCCCCCCAGGGGGACTCTTCCAACTTTGAAAACACCTACGATTCTTGGTCCATAGGTGTGCTCGCCCTCGAGGTCATGCTTGGAACGCCTGACGTCTTTTCTGTGGACCAGCGAACTTCCGTCCTTCTCTCTACCCAACTTCGAAGGGAGGGCGCCTCCGACGATGAGATTGAGCGGGCCCTGATCCTGGCTTCGTTTGCAGACTTTTGCATCTACGACCACGAGGCAGTCGTCAGGGAGAATATGTGGCTTGCCAACCAGGAAGAGACTCTGAATGAGAAAGCAATGGTGGCGTCTCGTTGTGATTTGGGCGACTTTCGCAGGGCCCTGCTCGCCAGGGACCAACTTCAGAAAGGCTTCTCTACCTCCTCAGAGCAGCTTCTGTCGCTCATTTGGCAGCTGCTCCAATACAATCCGCAAAAACGGCTGCTTCCCGCAGAAGCCCTGCAGCATCCTTACTTTACAGGGATTGAGGGGGGGGACGATCCTTCTCATTCTCACTCACATCCTCATTTTCGTGAACCAACATCGTTCGCCCTCGAAAAACAATCTACCGAGACAACCATCAACCCCCCGAGTTCTGAAGAACCAACCGAATTCAGGTGCCCCTTATGTGGGAAGACTTACGACGCATGGAACTCTTGCCATCAGCACGTCACGAAACGAAAGCATGGCAATCGGTGCCAGTACATCTTTGGTGAATCTTCCGATGCGGACAACCCCCCTTTCACCTGTCTTAGCGCCCACTCCCTCCTTCCCTTGGACGAATCCTCTGGTTACTGCGACATTCAGGGAAGGAGGTCTGTTATCGAGGATTTCCATTCTATCGACATCAGCGATGACGGGGCGAAATTCTACGGGGTCTTCGACGGCCACAATGGCAATCTCGCGGCAAAGTTTGCCGCAAAGTTCCTTATTGCGGAAATGAAACACGTGGCTTCTTCCTCCTCGAACTATCGGTACGACAACCACACCATTGCCACCTCTTTTGCCAACCTAAATTTGGAGCTTCAGCAACGCCATCCCAACGACAACTCAGGTTCCACTGCCACTGTAGTAGTGAAGCTTCCAGATCACCTAGTTGTTGCCAACATTGGCGACTCGAGGGCGATTCTGTGCTCTGATTCTGGCTTTTTGAGGCAGCTCACTGTCGATCACAACCCATCGAATGACGACGAATTGAATAGAATTTTGGAGGCCGGTGGGGAAGTTGCGTCCGCTGGAGGCATCCTGAGGGTCGAGGGTTTGGCCGTTAGTAGATCGTTCGGTGATTCAAAGGTTCGAGGGATAATTTCAAAGCCTCATACTGACAGCGTTAAAATTAGCGCCGAGTGTCCGGAGGACTCAGCCTGCTTTGTAATATTAGCCACAGATGGTCTATGGGACGTCGTTTCTAACGGCGATGCGTGCACCATAACTAATGACGCGTTGAGGGAAGTTGGTGGGACCTTTCAGGATTCTGCTCAATTACTGACCCTGGAAGCTTGGGTGCGCGGTTCCAAGGACAACATAGGTGTATGCGTGGTCGATTTGTGAAGTGAAAATGCTAAAATAGTATTATTCTGACTGCAAGGTTTTTTACCATCATTCTACCATTGAACTATCGCCTAACGTTGCCTCCCCTCGAAGGAAAGGTCGCCGAGGACCGGGGATCGAACCCGGATATACGGTTTATCATAAAAATAGTATCGCTGTTCGCAGCCTACCACTCGCCAGGTGATGATCCTGGTTGCAGCCACCGGGCCGAGGGTAAAATATCTATCACAACACAATGCTTTTCTGGGGAGAGGGGAGGGAAAGAAGGTACTATTGATGACAAGGGGTAAGATGACACCGAGCGGCAGCAATTCGATGCGATTCGGTTGCACTACCCAAGCGGACGTCCTCATTGAGCTGACTAGATCCCCGAAGGGAAAATATTTGCGATTGTTCATTGAACATAATTTTAGATTGCTGTGTCTAGTCTGAGGACGAATCGTGCTTCATGGTATCTACCCGTGGCGGCCGCGGCGGAGTGTCAACTGAAATGCTTACCTGAGATGGACGAGACACGAGGGTGTGAGATACTGAAAGGCAGCAATTCGATGCGATTCGGTTCACCACCCAAGCGGACGTCCTCATTGAGCTGACTAGATCCCCGAAGGGAAAATATTTGCGATTGTTCATTGAACATAATTTTAGATTGCTGTATCTAGTCTGAGGACGAATGGCAGCTACATGGTAGCTACCCGTGGCGGCCGCGGCGGAGTGTCTACTGACATGCTTACCTGAGATGGACGAGACACGAGGGTGTGAGATACTGAAAGGCAGCAATTCGATGCGATTCGGTTCACCACCCAAGCGGACGTCCTCATTGAACTGACTAGATTTACGAAGGGAACATATTTGTTTATTTTTAATTGCTGTGTCTAGTCCGAGGAATTCGTCGGAGCCTGTAGAGTCGGTAGTTTTGGGCAGGGCACTTACCATCCTCGAGTTCTGTATCTTGCCACCAGGCTTTAGTGGAAGGGAGAGAGCAGGGGAAGGAAGTGCGGGCGGTGTATCACATCAGACACGTAGAAGACTCCGAAACAGCAGCCTAGTCGGGTATATTGGCGAAGTCGCAGCAGAAGTGTTGAAGAAATACAATCCAGTCTTGCTTTCGAGTCTTGCGAGTTGAGGGAGGTTCATTTCGTACCTTTACAAGCATTTACGTAGGTAAAAACTTAACGAAGAGTTTATCAAGCTCAATAAACATCCGGTTCAATGTTTAAAGAGGTCATCGTATCTAAAAGTATGGAGGAGATGGAAGATTGATTTTGTTCCTAACTTAACTAGGATCCTCGAAATCGGAATTCCCATTTATTTATTTTTTGTATTTCATCATTAATTTGAAGGCGGCACAGGTAGACAGATTAGGTACAACAACAATCCTTTATCTAGTATTACAACCCGTCCCATCTCCTTTCCTCCCTTGCGAACGTATCAAGACGACTCAATGTCTACATGTTCTTTGTTTGGTATGGGTGGGAATAATGATTCCCAGTTTTGTATTTTTATGGGTTTTTTTCTTGGTATATGTTGTACGATCAGTGACCAATCGCTGCCTTTGTCCCCCCTCGACAATTTCCCATTACTGGGCAACTATCGCGAAGGAACTAGGAAGCAATTTAGGACCTCTCGCCACGGATGCGGCGGGCGAGCTGGATGTCCTTGGGCATGATGGTGACGCGCTTGGCGTGGATGGCGCAGAGGTTGGTGTCCTCGAAGAGGCCAACAAGGTAAGCCTCAGCAGCCTCCTGAAGAGCGAGGACAGCGGATCCCTGGAACCTAAGGTCGGTCTTGAAGTCCTGGGCGATCTCGCGGACGAGGCGCTGGAAGGGGAGCTTCCTGATGAGGAGCTCGGTGGACTTCTGGTACCTGCGGATCTCGCGAAGGGCGACGGTTCCGGGGCGGTACCTGTGGGGCTTCTTGACTCCGCCGGTGGCAGGGGCGGACTTGCGGGCGGCCTTGGTGGCGAGCTGCTTCCTGGGGGCCTTTCCTCCGGTGGACTTACGGGCGGTCTGCTTGGTACGAGCCATTTTGATAACTGCGGGGTGGAGAGAAGGGGGGGGAATGTCAGTAAAATTTGGAGGAGATGGGGGGAGGCGGTGCCGAGGTCTTTTTTGTGCCTTTCAGGACGACCGCGGTCTCCAAAAGTTTGGAGGTGGCGCGGAGATATAATAGAAACGCCGGAAGCGGGAAAATAACATTGCGACGTCAGTTATACATGATTGCTTTCTCACATTGATTAATTGCCGCTTCTTCCGTGACCAAAATCGACCCCAATGTTACGGGAGAGTAGCCCGGCCAATCAAAAGGGTGGATTCCCAATGTTGCAGGAAAATTTTGCCACAGCACCTGAAATGGACCCTTATCATTGGACAGGCACCAATGTTGCGGGCTGTGAAAATTGGGACAAGAGGGTGGAAGAGGGACAATTATCAAACTTATACAAATATGTCTGGTACGTGTGTGTGGAGCGTTGGGATCCCGCTCAGTCGCTCTCCGGGGTAACGAATAAATGACTTGTCAATTACGTCGTGCGTTCTCGGCCTGGATCGCCAGATATGGACTCCACTCCCCCCGATCTGTCCCGCCCTTGATCTAAAGCATTGTTTTCCCTCCCATCCTCTAACCCCTCCTTCCCTCTCACCAATAGGACGCGGAAAAGGAGGAAAGGGACTCGGAAAGGGCGGAGCCAAGAGGCACCGCAAGGTTCTCAGGGACAACATCCAGGGCATCACCAAGCCTGCTATCCGCAGGTTGGCCCGCAGGGGAGGTGTCAAGCGCATCTCCGGCCTCATCTACGAGGAGACCCGCGGTGTCCTCAAGGTCTTCCTTGAGAACGTCATCCGTGACTCCGTCACCTACACCGAGCACGCTCGCAGGAAGACTGTCACCGCCATGGATGTTGTCTACGCCCTTAAGAGGCAGGGCAAGACCCTCTACGGATTCGGTGGTTAAATACTCTCGCTTTTGCGGGACGATTTGACTTTCGTACTTCGTACACAACTTATAAAAACAAAAAAACCCATAAAAATAAACAAACTGGGAATCATTATTCCCACCCATACCAAACAAAGACAGATACATGCACACGTGGTTGAAAGCGGTCGGGGATAGGAGGGGAGGATGTAAACTAAGTTGTTATTGTTGCACTACGATGAAACAGCTCTCCTTTTACGGTATCGTGGGAAAGTTGGTGTTGACCAAGAAGGGTTTTGTCTGATAGATAAACAACCTGTGAGAATAAATTTTAGCGCGTGAATAGTACATCAACAGGCAGTTTATTACAGTTATTTATCACACACCCCCCTCACCCCACCCCGCCCTCCGATTGGATCTTTGTTTAGTAAGGGTGGGAATTATGATTCCCAGTTTTGTATATTTTTATGGGTTTTTTTGGTTTATAGAAAGACGTGACGTCGCGTTAACGCAACGCTTGAACGCTGTAAAGCATTTAAGCGGAGGAGAACTTGGTGACGGCCTTGGTGCCC
>BRYA01000141.1:22991-71736 GCA_030267965.1 Triparma columacea | reverse complement strand
AAAAACATGTTTGACATAGAAGTAACCTGGGACGTATCCCATCCTGAGATATCCTGATTGAAGTTGGAGGCGCTCACAAACATCATCGACATAGAAGTAACCTGGGACGTATCCCATCCTGAGATATCCTCATTGAATTGTTGGTACTCGGAACATAAACTACCACAATCACACCATCCATAAGAAGCACAAAACAACTTAGACATGTCGGTGATCAAGGAGGTATCCCAATTGTTAATGGGACCCTTGTCGGAAGTTCCACTAAGGTGAGATTCGATGGCATCCTCCAATTCTTGTTTGGTCGTAGGTTTGAATCCAAGGACGATTCCTGGCAAGAGGGCCAGGATAAGGAAGAGCATGGTTTTCTTGATATGGTGAAGGTTAGGCCTTAAATGGAGAGAATGGAGAGGTAGGAGGAGGCAAGGGTTCGAGAAGGTCCAAGGAAATTTAGAAGTATCTCCGAGTAGTGGGGGGTATGGGGTACGTGGGGGATACGGTGAAAGATAGGGGTAAGTATGTGGTAGGTGTGGGTAAGTGTGTAGAAGTGTGTGTAGAGTTGTGCAGTTGTATGTTAAGGGTGTGGGGCTGTTGGATCGAAAATCGAGCAGCTTCTTGTTTGACCAAAAGTCAAAAATGAGGTTTGAAGAAATTGCTCTCCTCTAGGATTCCTAGGTACCAATAATCACGTTGTGTGCTGAAATGTGGCTGTATTACTTAACAGCGGAAAAAAGATCCTTAGAAATTCGGTTCCAGCCCCCTCTAACCGCAACCCTTCTTAATTTTAGCTTCAAAACAACACGTCTCTATCAAAATTATTTCATGTCCTTCCCCCCCCCTCCTCCTAGTCTTTTCCTCTGTATATTATTCCTGCTCGCCATCCCTCCCTCCCCTATTGTTTCCTCTCCCCAAACCTCCTTCCCCCCTCCTCCCTCCCTCCCTTTAACAACCCCTCCAAAGACCATTCTAACAACGGCACCCTTTAAAACATCCTCGTTAACCGGTGTTCTAACATACGCGATACCCCCCCCGAGTCCTTCCCCCTTAACTTCTTCAACCTTCTCAACGATACCCATTCCCCTACACCAACCCTGAGCGTCAACGAGACCGACCTCGACGCCGTTGTCGAGGAGACGACGAGCGATGGAATGGGTTACAACGGAACCGGACACCTCGATGGTCAATTCGGAGAGGGATACGGCGTAAATTGGAGGGGGACCGGAAATATTTAGATACCTAAGGTATGCGAGAGTCACGGTTTGTTCCAAATGGGTGTGTGTTAGGATTTCGTTCAATATTTTCTGGTTCCCATGTAGGTCCCCCTTTGCATAAATTTTAAATCCCCCTCCCATCCCTTGCCCCATCATTTTTATTTTCTCACCTCTCCGTATCCGTGATGGTATCTCTTTTCTCTTTTGCCATCTCATTCTTCTCAATAACCATCCCTTCCACTCCTTCAACCCCTCCAATCTTAATAACCCTATCAACCCCAACCGCGTCCAGTACCTCCCCCAATACAACGAGTCCTAGTGACTTGACCCAGCCCTGTGTGTTCACTAGAATCGTGTCGTGACGGAGGAGAGGGGTGGAGGAGAGAAGACGACGGACGCAGGATACTAACAGAGTGGGGTCAACCTTGCAAGTTAGGCCTGTGGGAGGGGGGGGGGGGGCGGGAGGGGGGAGGGAGAGTTGGGAGGAAGGGTTAGGAAAGGTTTTAAGTGTTTTCGCGAGGTGCTTTCAAAAGGTTTTCCTTGAAAGGTATATATCTACATGCATGTACATACTCCGGCCATATGACCCCTTCTTCCCCTCCCCCTCCTCTCTTTCCCTTTATATTTTTCTCTCTCTCACCTCCGTAGTAAATAATGTTCCCCCCCTGTTCAATTCCCTCAATCCACCCCTTCCCCCCGTCTCCTTCCCCCCTCCATTTCGTGAAGCTACAAGCTCTCCTAAACCCTTCAACCGGTCTCCCCGGGTCAACGTCAAGTATCCAAACGTCCCCCCTATTCCTAGCCGAAGTCATTAGGAAATTGGCGAGGGTTTTTACAAGCGTTGTCTTGCCTACGTTCTTAGGTCCAACCACTGCTATCCTACCTCCCCCCAGGCATGAGGATGATGTAGAGTTCCAGTCGGGTGAGAACGAGCACCCGCAGCAGTCCCCCGGTTCCGCTATTGTAAGCGAACCTTCATCCCCCAGTGAAGAGGCTGTTATTTTACCACCCTTACCCCCCTTAGAGGTCATTATAACCCTCCTTTCCGTTGATTTGAAGACGTACTTTTTACCAGGCTTTAGTTCGAAGGCGTTAACTGTATAAGTGGTACCAACACTCTCCTCTACTGTCAACTCGAAGGTACCCTTGAAACCAACCTCCCCCCCTCCCCCACCCTCATCACTTGACCACTCAACAGTAACTGTAGTAGGTGTCGTTACGAATGTGTATGAGGGACCGAAATTGGAAGGCACGGGTATGGGCTTCGAAGGTGTGGGAAGAGCGAGGGGGGTGGGACCACCCTTCCTTTGACCTTTCCCTTGTTGCTTGTTTCCTTTTGTTCCTCCTTTTTGTTTTGTGGTTTGTTTTGTGCTTTGTTTTAAGGAGGTGTCTTTATCTAATCTTTGTTTCTTTTGTGATGGTGAAGGAGGTGAAGGAGATGAAGGTGATTGTGTAGGAGAGGGTGGTGGAGAGGGTTGAGGGCGAGCAAGGTATGGGCTTATAGATGACATTATTGAACTTAATGTCTACTAAACTGACGCTATTGTGGTGTCAGTGGTGTGTATATGTGTATTGAATGGTTAACAGTGGTTATAATGTTCGTAATTGTATTTATTATGGTGATATTTGGAGGGTAAAAAATGGGCCACAATTTCTCCTTTTTCTCTTGTTTTTTTTCCGACCTTTCTCCCCTTTCCATTTCCCATCATTTATTTGGGCAGTATAAAAAGTCAATAAGAGCAGTTAGCGCCATTTGAATCCACTTAATAAGCCAAATCTCCACTTCACATCACATATTGCAAATTGAAACGTTATCATAAGTTAAATTTGTTGAAATAATCCCACATTTCAACACAACGTCGTCGCTCTCTTTTCATCTCTTCTCCTCTCTTCTCATCTCCTCTCCTCCTTTCTCATCTCTTCATATCTCCTCTCCTTACATCTCCTCACATCTTCACACATATCTCAATTGATAAGGTAGTATTGTTGTAGTATAATAATGACTAAATCAAATGATCAAAATCTATCAAAGTCAGTCCTAACTTTAACTCCAGGTAAGAACAACTACGACTACGACTAGACTAGACTAGACTACGAGTACATGCCACTCTACGCTTGGAAGTGAAATAGAGAGGGCCTACATATATATAGAGAAAGCCACTATCAATCCACCTGAAGAACAACTGCCTGTCTTCACTCCACCCACCTACACCTACTCGCTCTCCAACACAAGCTAATCCCCCACCCCTCTCTCCCCCCATCCCCCAAATCCCAACCCTACTCATAGTGGAACTTGGCGACACAGTCCAGGTTCGTCAGGCCCTCGATGAGGCCCTAAGGGAAACCCTCTGCAACGAAAGTCTAGTCGGCCTCTACGAGGACGTCACCCTCGAGAACATCAAGATGCTCACCATGATTGTCGCCTGCATCTTTGCCATGACTGCCCAGTTTGCCCCAATTGAGTTCCCAAAGAGCCGGGTCCTCCTGGGCGTCTGCTGCGGGGCCTACTTTGTCTGCAGCGGATTCCTCCAGTTCGTTGTCACATTCATCGAGCAGGACCTCATGTACACCTCCGCGCCCTTCAAGAAGGGGGAGAAGGAGTGGGTCCTCAAGGCCCACTCAAAGCTGGGGAGGTTCGACTCCAACTACAAGGTCACCTTGGAACTCGTGGACCCAGCGACCTCGGAAACGAAGCACACCACGGCGAAAACTTGGTGCATAGGCAGGTTCTTCACCAAGGAGGGTTACCTCGACGAGGAGGGGGCAGCTGAGAAGGTGAGGGTGGGTTTGTGAAAGCCACAAAGCCGCCTGACATGGCAAAATACTACAACCCCCAAACAAACTCCCATCTTACTAACCCCGCCACCTCCAACCGCAGTTTGAAAACTTCGCCAAGAGCTTCCTCGAACTTTCCAAGAAGAAGGAGAATTAATTGAGGGACAACACCAGCCTTTGGAAGGGACCAAACCTGCTATGGATTATATTCATAATTTGACTCAAAGCGAGCTAAACATATTGAGCGACGTTTTATACCTTAACGAAAGCAAGCTTTTTTAGCAAGAGTCGGGACTCACCCACACCAAAACCCCTCCCTTTCCTGTTTTCTTCTTCTCCCCAATTTTCCGCTCCCCTTCCCAACTGCCTCACTCTGTCCCAGACAAGGACTTAGTTGTAAAATTCTTCAATCCCCACCTCCCCTTACTCACGATCCCCCACAACCCCTCCCCTCCCCCTCCCGCTTACTTATAACCCACAATGGGCTACAAGGTAAAGGTCAACGTGACCTACAACAGCCACACAAAGTCCTTCAGAATCCCAGGTGCGGCCCAAGCAGATGATGGGGCAAAATTCCAGGCCTTTAAGTCGGCGCCAACGTTTTACAACGTAAACACCCCACTAACACGCTATCCCTTACCCCTGTGCCCAACCCCCCCCCCCACCCCCTTCCCCCTTTACCTCTTCCTCCTCCCCCCCCCCCCCCACACGCAGTCGGAGAAGGTGACAAGACGTGGAAGTGGCTCGCCCTCGTATCCGCCCAGCGCTTCACCCTCCAGGCCCCCCACGGTATCCTCCGGTCCCGCGAGAAGCGCCTAATAACAGGCACCAACGTACAGCTTATACCGAACGACCTTTACACTACGAGTGAAAGGATCGATAAGGACGGGAACGTCGTTAAAGACAAGGACGGGAAGCCAGTCAGGGAGGTCGCCAACAAGTTCTACCACCCGGAACACCTGGTTAGGGACAGCGGGGGATCGTGCCTAGATGGGGGGCACGAGGTCCACGTTGAACTCACTGATAAAGTGGCTGTTAACGGGGTTGGGAAACCACAGCTTGCAAGATGGGCGTTCGTGGCTTTCAACGTATCCGAGGAGAAGGCTGAGGCTCGTTCGAAGATGATCCATGAGGCTGCGAATGAGATAGAGGAGCACAGGTTAATGATGGAGCAGATGGCAAAGGAGAAGGAGCTTCGTGACGCGGCTATGAAGATATTCGAGATGAAGCAGGTCATGAAGGCGCAGCTTCAGGATGAGGAGAGGAACCAGGAACTTATGATGGAGGAGTGGGGGTACATGTCCAATGGTATGGCACTAGAGAGAGTCGTACCTAACATGCAGGAGCAGGTAAGCCAAGGACCCAAGGGGGAACGGCAGACTAGCGAGCTGGGATTGTACCTTTTTTTGGTCGAGCCCAAGCCACCCCACCCAATGGCAAGCTAACGTACCCCGAACCCCCTTCCTACCCCCAGGTCAAGATCAGAACATTCTTGATTGAAAATTACGAGCCCTTCACTGAAGTATTTAAGCACGTTGCCGCTGTCGGAGCCGACGCCGGTGGTACCGCAACCATATCATTCATGGAGTTCTCATCCTTCCTCAAGGAGAGCAAGATAATCGAGGGCAGCAACATGAACGAGGAGATCCAGCGCATCTTCATCGAGAGCCACGTCCACGGGGAGGACACGCAGGGGAACGTCACGCTACAGAGCGAGATGCACCAGCACGAGTTCTTCATAGCGATCATATCCGTCAGCGTCTACCTGAAGATAAAGCTGAAGAAGGGAGGCCGGTCCTCCATAGCCAGGGCCAGAGGCGTCCGAGGCAAACAGGTTACGCACTCTGACGCACTGAAGCAGATCTTCAACGAGAGGGTTGTCCCTTACATACAGAGGCACCTTTTCGGGCCGGCGATTAAGAGCGCGCTGGGGACGGACGAGGTTTTGCTGCTTTATCAGCAGCACCATGAGGAACTCGAGTTCATTTACAACATGTACAGAGACAGGTTCGAGAGCAAGTGAGTGATTTTAGTGAAAGGCCCCAAGATAACAATGACATACACTAACCCCCCCCCCCCCCCGCTTTCGCTTCCTCTCGTAGCGTCAAGAGGAAGAGAGGCATGGTCGAGGAGGAGTTTGAAAACGTCATCAAGGACTCCAGGGACAAGGACGGCTCCAAGCTCCTCACCGACAAGTCCGAGCGGAAGGCCGTCCACGAGCTCACCTCGAAGGAAGTACGCCAAGCCTTCGGACAGGCCCAACACGACGCGGTGGCGGACCAGGATGAAATGAAAGCGGTCGAGGAAGGAGGGAGGAACAAACATATGGAATACATGACTTACAGCGAGTTCCTTGAAGCCATCGCGAGGATAGGGGCGGCCAAGTGGGAGGGGGATGTTGAGGGACAGACCGCGGAAAGTAAGAGGCTGAAACCTATGGGACTTTTCGTCAAAATTAAAATGGCGATAGAAGCGATATGCTCCGTGCTTGAACTCGACAAGAACAAGAGATAGGGACTAGATTTGTGGGGGGTGGGGTGGGGTGGGGGGGGGGGGGGGGTAAAACGAAAAGTCGATATTGTTGGAAAGAAATCCTAATTTTTCCTTGTGTGTGTTGTGTTACTTATCCCCTCCCGACACTAGCTGTCACCTCCCCCCCCCACACACACACCCACCCTACCCAACCCCTACATTACCCCCCCCCACACGAACTTCAACCAATCACGGCCTCTCCGAGAATAGTGGCGAAGGAGAAAGGGACGAACCTAACCCCGTCTGCCTTGTAGAACTTGTTCTGGAACTCCACCCAGTGGAGGCGAAGCGCGTGGAGGAAGCACTCGAGCACGTCCATCATAAGCAGCACGCCGGTCGTCACGGCCGCGAATATTCCGAACCCTATGAAGGCCGCGAAGAAGTTCATGTTGATGGTGGAGAGCATGGCCTTCTCCCAGAAGACTCCGGCGAGCTTGCTGTGGGCGAGGCTCAGGGCCCAGAGACGGAGGTAGCTGGCGGTGTTGCTGACCATGCCGAGGACGAACTCGATGGTCTCGATGGCCTGGTGGATTAGGATCTCGCCGAACCCGTGGCCTTCATCTTCGTCGTCGTGCTCGTCGGAGTGGCCGTGGCTCTCGTGCTGCTTGGACAGCAAGTAGGGCTTCGCTAGAAGGAGAATAGGGACAGATGCGAACGCAATGAAGAGGAGGAAATTCTGGATGGTAGCCTGGCCGGCGTAGAGGGGCTCCTCGACGTTGCCGGGCTGCAGGGCGATGTTGATGAGAAGAGTGATGAGGTTGGGAGGCTGGCAACCATCTCCAGTGCCCCCGAAATCCAGAGGGCAGAGGTCCGCGGTAGAGTACTGAATGCCACCGCCGACCTGGTTAGACATGTCGAAGTTCCCATCCTCGTCGACCTCGGCGCACGATTGTCCCCACGGGGTGCAGTACTGGATGCCCTCGTCGTCCGCCGGGCTATCGCACTCCTCGGCCCAAACCCCCTCGTACTGACTGCTCCCCCACGCTGTTCCCGCCGTCGTTCCCACCCCGTCGGAGTCGTAGGTCGTTACAGGGTGACAGAGCCCTTCGTCCCCTAACCCGAACTGACAGCAGCTTGCGGAGAGCATGCGGGAATTCCAGTTGATGCTCCACTTCATGACGATGAGGACGATCATGTAAACGAAGAGACTTCCGGCGAAGGCGACCATGGGAAGGAACTCGAAGAAGAAATCGAGCCTCTCCCCGAAGTACAGGGCGTTCATTCCCTTGAGACAGGTCCCGCCAAACATCTGGATGATACCGAGTACTACGCTCAATTTCATCTTGAAACTATTGAAGAAAAGGAGTTCGTTGGATGACACGTGCCAGGCGGGGTCCATACCGACAGGGTAAATTGCCTCGCTGCTGCCGTATTCGGCTGTGAGAATGGCTTGCGCCCCACTTTTGACGGCCTCGGCCCCTTCGTCTTGGTTAGGGTATTCGTAACGAGACGTGAAGAGGTTAAGGCCTAGGGAGAAGAAGTCGTTGTAGATGAAGCCCGCGTAAATTCCGAAGAAACCCATCGCGGTGATCATGTATCTGGCGGAGTAAACCCCTCCCATCATCTCGTCATACTTGCTGTCGGCGTTAAAGGAATAAATGAGGAAGAGGCCGGCGAGGAAGAGGCAGGATCCGTGCCCAATGTCTCCGTACATTACGCCGAAGAGGAAGGGGAAAGTGGCGGCTGTGAAGAGGGCGGGGTTGGCCTCCCTGTACCTGGGCACTCCGTAGGTGTTGACAAACTCCTGGTACGCGTAAGTGAAAGAGTTCGTCTCGAAGTGGGTGGGAGGGTTCGGCCAGGGCTGGGGGGCGGGCTGGAGGAGGGAGGGCATGGCGAGGTCCATGCTGGAGTGGGCGTCGGTGACGGCCGCGCGGGCGGACGCGAGCTGGGAGGAGATGATCCAACCCTCCCCGCGGAGCATGCCCGAGACGTCCGACTTGAACATGTTAAGGCTGTGGTAAATGGCCTTCTCCTTGACTACCTTCCACGTCCACTCCTCGATGCAGTTGGCGAGCATCTGGCACATCCTGAACCTCGTGTCCTGGTTCTTCACGAGCACGGTGTGGCTGTCGTTGAGCTCCTGGGCGTTGGCCGCGAGCATGGACTGGAAAGCCTGAGGATCATCAACGGAGGGGATGGAGTAGCGGTGGGCCGAGAAGGCGTCGCAGATCTTCTTGATCTTGGACTCGATAGACTTGGACTTGAAGAAGATGATGAAGACGTGCTTCTTCACTCTACAGTTGGTCTCGGGGTCTACGATGTCTGCGAGAGAGGAGAGGGGAGGGGGGCGGGGGGGGGGTAATGAGTAAAATGATTCTCTTTTACCAGCTTTCCACTGCCACCGTCCACCACCACCCTAAATTCTCACCTTGCTCGATTCCGGCAAACCTAACATAGCAGTTTCCCCTGGTGCTCCTGAAGAGCATCCTCTCGAACCTGGCCTTCTCTGAGCTGTCGACCACGCCGGTGACGGAGGAGAACCTCATGTCCCTGTCGATAACCCCACCGTCCGCCATCATACCCAGGGGGAGGTTGGCCCTGTCGTCGTCAAGGAGACTATCGCCCCTGCCCCCGGTGGCCCTACTGGTCATCCTCTCACTGACGCTGCTCGTCATGAGCCTGGGAGCGTCAATCTCGTAGAACTCGCGGCCCTTTAGCAGGACCTCCTGGAGCTCTACCTTCTCGTTGTACTCGGTAGTGAGCTTGGCGGAGAAGGAGTTGAGCTCACGGAGCTGACTCTCATAGCCCTCAAGCTCAGACTCAAGAGTGTCAAGAATGTTGGGCTGGTAGGGGGCGGTGCACTGGTTCTTCAGCGCTCCCCCGCTGGCCCTGGAGACAGCCAGATTGAACTTGTCGCATTCCCCACCAAAAAATCTGAGTTTCCTCTCGAGCTCATCGCACCTCTTGACAAATCCAATGTAACGACGCTGAAAAGGGGTCAAATCGGGATTAAGGTCGGTGAAAGAAATCGAAGATAGAGAGCCCTGGAGTTGGAGATGGAATAAAGGGCGAAGAGATGTAAGAACAAGTCAAATATCCCAAAAAGAGAATGGATCTCTCGAAAACCCTCCCATCATTGTCCAATTTTCACCCCAATTTCACTCACCAGAAGGACCAATGTACTAGGTGCGGCATCAGCGTTAAGAAGTAGACTGACATAAGTCATGGGTGTCGAACGAAACCATGATGACATGGCTGTAAAAGAAACAAAGGACAGGGATCGATGTTTGGTGGGTTAGAAGTGTCATTTTTTAGTGTCCAGGGAACGCCAGCTGCTACGATTCGCCCCAGAGTCAACCACGCCCAATATTTATCCACCTATACGTGCTCTTACCTAATCGACTGTGAGGAAGTCTCAAAGAGGATGTAGCCCAATCAGAGAAAGGGAGAGAGAGAAGAGAGGAGGGGCCGAAAAAACTCCAAGTTCGATTTTTGTCCTTTTGTCCACTCCCTCTCCAATATTTCGACGACGAAGTGTGAGTGGTTTTTGTAAATATGGCGTGGTAATGGACTTTCGTTTTAATGGTGGTGCCGGTGCTTGCCCGTTCTCGGGGATTTCTATATGCCTCTCATCTTGTTGTCATGGCATTGTGGATATTTAGGGTTCTTCCTTCGAACCGCTTGTTCGAAGGAAAGTCCCCCTAAAGCTGGTCCTGTCCGGGATCTGTTTGCGGTTTTGTTGTTAATGAGTATGTGGGTGTGTGTTCGAAACCGCTCGGTGTGGCGTTTGTCTTGGTTTGTTGGGTTTGGGAGCTGTTTGGAGGGTAAAAATCCACTCGATTTTTTCGTCGTGTTTGGTGTTATTTGTTTTGGGAGAGGAGGGTGGGGTAGGGGGGGGGTTCGTTTTGAGGGAGTGCTGGGTGGTCATACGAGAATCCCGTTGTCTGTGAACCCCCGGGCCGGATTTGCTCCCCCTGGCTGCTTTGTGGTGATGCAGGGCCTCGGGGGGTGGGGGGTGGGAGGAGGATTTGAAGTTAACCCATTAGATGGGCTCGCATTGTGGCTGTTACTAACATAACCACCCCTGCCCCTTCCTCTCTCTTCCCCCCCCATCCCCCCAGGAGGATACACATCCCTTCGCACCTAAATCCCCCCCAACCCACCGTTCCCCCCTCCCCCTGACAAAATATGATCCACGATTTCTTCCACGACAAGGTTTGCTTCGTGTGCGCGGACAAGCCCCGAAGGGCTATCACATACGCCTGGTTTGCGTCCATCCTAGTTGTCTTCATTTGCTTCATCGTTGCGTGCGTTGTTGCCTCGAACCACAGCTCAAGCGGCAACGGGGCCCTCAAGTTCGCCGCCTTCTGGACCGTCCTTCTTATGATTGCGCTCTCAGTTGGCGGTACCCTCGTCATGCGCCGGTATCAGACACCCCTCGCCCTCGGTTTCTTCCTCGGTGTCGTCCTCGTCATGGCGAACCAGTGCCTTATCCTCACTGCTATCTTTGGGGAGGAGTCCGAGTACAATTCTAACAGTTCCGCCGGTGCATTCGCGACATTTTCCTTCTTCCTCTTCATGATTTACATCGTCTTCGGCGGCATGCTCGCTGTCTTCCGCGCCGACCTCATCCAGGACGAGCCCCTCCCCCAGGTCACCGTCACCGGCGGAGCCGGAATCCAGGCCCCCACCGGTGTTCCTCAGTCCCAGGGACAGATGCCCGCCCCCGCGCAGGTGCCCCCCGCCTCCCCCACAAAGGCCTAATGCCCTAATTGACTTCTTTAATTGGAGGGAGATGTAGAGGGTAGAGGAGGGGTTGGTGGTTGAGAGGGGAAGAGTGGTTGCCTCTGTACTACAAACATAAAATAAGATAAACGATATACTCGCATCAAACATAGGCGCAGAGTGCCCTGTTAATTATGAACATACATATCCTAATCCTTCTTGTACAACAAACATATGCGGGGGAGCAGCCAAAATCAGTCTTCCCCATCCACCACCTCTTTCATCAAACCACCTTCTCCTCTATTATTCCACTCCAATCCCTACTCGTTATCCGCCCTCCGTTTTCCTTTCTACTTAAATCCCTTCCCCCCCGTCGTCCCAAAGCCTCTAGATAAGTGTCTCGCATCGTTAACGTTGATGACCTTGCCCCTAATATTGAGTCCCCTCAGGACCTCCCTGTTCACCCTAACTTCCTCATCAAGCTCCCCCTCCCCTTCCTCCCCCTCCTCCCCCTCCACCTCCTCCGAGAACCACTCCCCCCCCTCCCCAGCCGTTACCTCAAGCACGTTTATACAGCCGTTAACCTGCTTAACCCCGTACATGCTCGCCAGGTCCTCCCCCTGAACCACCCCTAGCACGGCCCTAAGGAAACTGCTGTGACTGACCCCGATGCAGGACATTGAGGGTGAGGAAGCCGCGTGTGTGCAGAGCGCCGAAAGGGCGGACTTGGCACGGAGGAGGACACAACGACCTGACTCTGAGGGATCGGCGTGGGGGGGGGAGGAGGATGTGTGGAGGGTTGCGGGACTGCTCCAGGATCTGAAGGATCGCTTCACGAGGTTCTTGTACTCCACCTTGTTGAGACCACGGTCGAAAGGACCGGAGGAGGGGGAGGAGGGAGAAAAGGTTGAACCGAAACCAAAGTTCACCTCGTTCAATAGACTGGTAGGTAGAACGTTGTGGTTGCGACGACCAATGTGAGAGTTTATTATAGAACCGGTTTCTATTGCTCTCTTGTACTCTTAAAGTTTGGGGTGGGGGGGTTAGAGGAAGGGGGGTGAACCTGAAAATGAAAACAAGTTCTCTCAAGTTGTTAGGAATCAAATTTCCCGCAAATAGAGGTCTCACCTGATGTTAATATTGTAGTACCTCCCCCCCTCTCCTCCAGCAGTCTCCCGAGCTCCTTCCCCACCATCTCCGCCTGTTCCCTCCCCTGATCGCTCAGATCCGGGTCATTTTTGAAGCCTGCCGGTATTGACATTGCGTTGAAAGTTGATGTACAGTGTCTTACGAGGTATAGCTTTACAGTGAGGGGGAGACAGGGAAGAGGGAGCGGGATGACGAGGAGAAGAAGGAGGATATAATTCATGTAGGTGTATTTAGGTGTATTTAGGTGTATATAGCGATGTATAAGAATTGTTTATGCAGATATATGGGCTCTAAATGGATAGTAAGTGTTTTAGAGGGAAATGAATGGACAAATGGCAGCAAGATGTAGCGAGGAGAAGAGGAGAGGGTGCCAAAAATGGCAAATTGCGATACTTTCTTCGTTAACGAGCAACAACGGTATTCAAGTGTAGCTGGCTGGCTGTGGAGGCTGTGAGTTATGTTGCTTTGAGCCGAATCTGCTTAGAAATCAGTTGCTGAAAAAAAAGGAGAAAATTGTAGTTGTTTGGAATTGAGCAATCTTTTGACGGTTAGTTCTCGTTCAATGGGGGATATTTAGCGCTTAATTTAACTATATATCGATCTAATAGCTCTCATTCTACCATTAAAGCACAATCATATACAATATAACGTCCCCAGTAAGGACAAATACAGCCTCTCCACCCGACCTTGACAATCGAGAACTTAAATTGACAACTTAAATTGACAACTTTTGAGCGCACTCTCACATCTTACTTCTCCTCCTCACTCGCCCTACCGTTCTTCCCTCTCCTCCCCCACCATCCTGCAGTCTCGTGTGTACAACATGCCTTCAAAGGGACAGCCGATTGACAGCGCCATTGGGATGATGGACAGCGCATATTTCACCTCGCGCAAGGACATCCTAGATTGGATCAACGAGCTCCTGTCCCTCAACCTCACCAAGATCGAGCAGACGGCCACGGGGGCGGTCGCTTGCCAGCTGGCTGACTTCATGTTCCCAGGAACTCTCAGGGTCGGCAAGGTCAACTGGTCCGCCAACAGCCAGTACGACTACGTGAACAACTACAAGCTCCTTCAGGACTGCTTCAACAAGAACAATGTCTCCCGCTACGTCGACGTGGACAAGCTTGTCCGCGGCAAGTACCAGGACAACCTGGAGTTCATGCAGTGGTTCAAGGCCTTCTTCGACCAGGTCGCCGTCGAGAGGGAGGAGTACGACCCCGTGAAGGTCCGCCAGAAGGGTAAGGGCGGGACAAACGCCGCCAAGTTCCTGGGCGAGAAAGCCAAGGGCGGGACCAAGCTCCTCCCCACTGACAGGGAGAAGGCCAAGGCCGCCAGGAAGGTGGACGAGGAGAAGGCGGGGGGTGTTGCAGGGGGGGAGGCGAAGAAGCAGCAGCCAAAGGCAGCGACGGGGGCGCCGAGGCAAGTGCTCAAGGAGGCTGGGAACGTGCAGGAGAAGCCGCAGAGTAACGCCAAGGGGGCAGTGAAGAAGACGACGGTAGAGAAGACCATGAGGAGGTGAGATTGGAGAGGGGGGGGGAACGATAGAATGAAAGGAAAGCGGGAAAACGCGGAGAAGGAAAGGAAAAGGGGGGTGGGGAGGGATCGCTTTTCGGCTTCTCTACCGTCCTACGAACACCGAACCCTCAACCAGCGCGTCTGCACTCCTCCCCCCCCCCCCCCCCCACTGCCCCTCCGCAGGACCCAGAGCGCAAAGGGTCGTAGCGGCGCCCCCGGCGCCTCCCAGAGTACTGATTCCTCCAAGTTAATGAAGAAAAACTCCGACCTCTCCAAGGAGGTCGTCGGGCTACGGGCTTCCGTGGATGGCCTCGAGAAGGAGAGGGACTTCTACTTCGAGAAGCTCCGGGACATCGAGGTCATGCTCCAGGCCTTCCAGGAGCGGGGAGACAAGACCCCCGAGGTCGGGGAGAAGGTGGTTAAGGACGTCTTCAGGGTCCTCTACGCTACCACGGAGGAGAGGATCACGGTAGGGGATGACGGGGCCATCATCGAGTCGCTAGGGGGGGGGGAGGTGGAGAACCCGGCAGCGGGGGGGGAGGAGGAGGCGGAGGTTGGGGTGGGGGGGGAGGAGGAGGTGACGACGGGAGGGGGGGAGACAGCAGCGACCCAGCAGATTGTCACGTGAGCAACACTTGCTGGGAAGGGGGGGGGGGAGGGGAAAGAGAAAAATTAAAGCACTCTCCCCATCAATTTGGGGCGAACCGGGCTTCAGGGCGTAGGGGGGGGGGAGGGCAGGAGAGAGTAGAAAATGCTCAATCAGCTTGTTTTCTACACTAACATGAAGGCTTCGCCTTTTTCTTTTCTTTTCTGGGTCCCAACAACCATAGTTAACAATCAGTCGGCCCTCCTGGCGCCCTTCATCCCGCCTCCGAACCTCTCCTGCCCCGCCCCCTTGACCTTCGCCTTCCCCCAGCTGATGGGTACGTATTTGTGCTTGTACATGTGCATGATCTGCCTCTTCATCGTGAAGAAGAAGAGCAGGATGAAGTACATGAGGAGGATGGGCCAGAACACCGGCACGTCGAAGATGGGGATGAAGGTCATGACGAACGCCACGCAGGAACCCTTCATGCAAGACAGCCAGAACTTGAACTCGGGAAGCCGGCGGGCGAAAGGCCTGTACTCCCGGCCCTCCTTCTCGCTCGTAGGGAGACCGAGGCCGTCGTCGTCCTCTGTAAGGTCAGAGTGGGAGGGATGGGGAGGAGTCAGCGGGGAATATCAGCGGGGCATATGAATCTGGGCGTGTTTTTGGGCCTAAAGTTCCCGCTGTAACCTTATTTTGTATCCTGCTTTGGTTTGTGTTTGATAGGTCGACTCACCGTCTCCGGGAAGATCCAAAGGAGTCAAAAATGCGATGAAGTTGTTAAGAAGGTATATCCCAAGGCCGTAAGCAATGATGAAATAACCCTGAACGAAGTAAATGCGAAGTGAGAAGATCATCAAGAGGCCAACGAAAGCACCCCATCTCGGTACGAGGTGAATTGTCGATCTGTCAAGGATATTCTGCGATATCCTTTTAGCTGAATTGCCATGAGAGGAAAGAGGGGGTTAGAAAACTGCGAGAGGCAACAACACCGCCCGGAGGAGGAGAGAGGAGCTTTCAAAATTTGGCTCAAAGACCACATCAAACAAGCGCATTCGCCAATCATGCCCAACTGTAGATCACTTACCTTTCGCCACGTATTGGTCCACCGCGGTATCGGTCGACTGTTGGTCCATTTTGGGTTTGGAGGAAAATGAGGAATGGATTGTCTGAAATGTTGAAAGTGAAAGAGTAAAACGACTTTGTGCCGAAGAATTTTGGAACTCCGGTCTCCGGCTCGCTTTGCTCCCCTACGACCTATGTGAAAAACGAAAAGTGTAGTTTCCTTGGGCCTCGCATTGCACCAACCTTTCTCACCCTTCACCAATGGCGGCCCGTCCCTCCCTGTCCAAGACCTACTCTTCCGCTGCTCGCCGCGTCTCTGTGGCGGCATCTAAGCGAGGAATGGCGCCTGAAGACTTCCTCCCGATGGAGTTCTTTGATATTCGGGAGGAGGTGAGCTTCCGTGCCGACAACCACCCGAGTGCACCCCATGGTCTTGCCCTCAAAAAACCAGCTCACCTCACACGATTTTGATTTTGATTCCGCGTCGCAGATCTCGCCCAAGGCCCCAATCAAAACCCTGGTCAAGTGGGGTGGTGTCGTGTACGCCATCCTGTTCATCATCTTTGTTTCCCTCTTCTCCTTTGAGATGACCAAAACGAACACATCCTCCACCACCACCATTGTCTCAAGCCCCCCCTCTCCCGCCTCCGACAACATCGTCTGCACTCCCCTCGCAACCTTCTCCGGCTCCACTGACGTCCAGTGCGAGGCGTCCCCAGGTAAGGCGTGAGAGCACACACTGTGGCGTCCTTTCTCACCTGCTCGCCCCCCCTCCCCCTTCCCACCGCGAAACCGGCGTCCTTTCTCACCTGCTCGCCCCCCCGCCCCCCCCCCCCTCCCCCTTCCCACCGCGAACCCAGTTTTCCCCAACGCCGATCGGTTCTACACCGAGAACGACCCATACGGTGAGGGTCAGGATGGTTTCGTAACTTGCGGAACGATGGTGCGAGCGACCAAGGACCGCTGCATGGAGGTGGTGGAGAGCCTCCAGGTCTGCACTACTTACAAGGCCGCCATCGAGGAGCACGCCGAGTGCCGCGAAAACCCTGGTACGTGAAGAAGCGCCCCAGCGAGCGAGCGTGCGAGTAAGCGACCTGCGCCCCTCGCTCACTCGCGACCTCCCTCGCGACCTGCGCCCCTCGCTCACTCGGTTCAACCGCTCGCCGCCAGGGGACAGCAACCTGAAGTACCTGGCGTGGGGCACGGACGAGCCGAAGACGATTCGCATGGAGATCCACCTCGGACATGCGGTCACGCCTTGGACGAACGGGGCGCCCGTGCTCTTCAACCAGTTCGGGCCCTTCCCGAGCGGCGAAGCGGTGTACACGGTTTCCGACAACAGCCTCAGCTTCGGCCTCGCCTACAGCCTCGGCAGCTGGGACGCGACCAACGTCGACCAGGACACGTGCACCCCGTCTGCTTCGTGGCTTGCCAGGTGCGATGCGTTCATTGCAGCCACCTGCCAAAAGGTTGGCACCTCGTCCGGCCCGTACGCCTGCGTCGCGACCGAGACGACGAAGGCGACATTCTTCGAGGCTCTGGGCACCGCGTATGCCAACCTCGCGTTCTTGCAGGGATTGCTCTTGCCCTTGGTCGCCATTGCCATGGTGAAGGCGCAGGAGGTGGGAAAGAAGGAGGGGGCGGAGCTGGTGCCGCCGAGCTCGCCCAAGTCGGAGGCTGGCGACAATAAACTTTAAACCGTTTCGTCAAAACCGCGCCGTCGTCACTACGATAACACGAAGAGCAAGCCGTGCACGTCCTTGCCCCGGTTCTGTCGTATCACGGTGTCCTCGCACCTGACCACCCGCAGCCCGGAGTCCGCAGCCATCTACTCGACGTAGCTGCGCTTGTGCGTGAATCTGCCAGTGTCGCAGCACATGTACCCCCCCGCGCGCCCCCCGCCCTCCGCGCACCCTCCTCCGCCATGAGCTCCACCGAGAAGCAGAACAGCCCGCCCTCCCGACGACCCTCTTCATGACCTCCTGCAAATCCCCCAGGTACACCTTCAATTTATTAGTCTTCTCTCTCTACATCGTGACGTGGTGCTTTCAAAAACAGGTCACTGGCGGTATTATTCATCAGATGCCTAATGAAAAATTATCCTCCCGTTTTAATGAACAACAACAGTGCAATTATTCTCCCACTTCCCCTTCTTCCCCCTCTTGTTTCTCCAACTGCGATTCCAATATCTCTGGAGACAATTTATCTACATCATCACTAAACCGAATCGTTTGGGGTTTCTTGGGTTCATAGTGCCATGTCGGCGGACATTTTATCCGCAAACTCGTCAGTACCTTCTGCAGCATCCGTGGTATCTTCCTCTTCCTCCTCCTCCTCTTCCTCCTCCTCCTCTTCCTCCTCCTCCTCTTCCTCCTCCTCCTCCTCCTCCTCCTCCTCCTCCTCCTCCATCCACCAACCAAATTCAGGCTCTTTTTTTGCGTCATAACCCCCTTGGAACCTCTCATCCGCCGGCCCCCCGTGTTCCGTCCAGTTTTCCCTCTCACTGTCGAAGCCCGAGCCCTGGTGCGACATCAGGGAGTGGATTATCTCCAGCATCACCTGCCTAAAGAGCGTTGCCCTGCTGCACTCCCCACCGAAGATGACAAACTCCCCGTCCTCATAATCGTTCCCGGGGGGTGCGACGCTCAAGAATATTTCTCTCAAGTTACCGCTCCAGCGTTGGATGTTATGGTAGGGGATGCTGAGCAGCCTGGACTTGTTCTTGAAGTCGCAGATATGGAGGCCAATGGGATTGAGGAGAAGCCAAAAGCGGGCGCCTACCTCAAGATCCTCCAGAGTTTCGAGATACGGTTTTCCCTCGTCGTCCACCTCCATCTTCCTGATGAGGAACTCATGGCTTCCCGCGAGAATGTTGGGGCCCACGGAAAACAGGACAATCTCGTGGAGGTCCCTGTGGTTCATCCTCTTTGCTTCCAGCAGGGGGGTCATCGCGTCGAAAAGGCTCTTTATCTCCACCTCCCACCATCTCTTTGCCACATGGAATCGCCACTGGGCGGGGATGAGCTTGAAGGCGTATTCGACGAGGGCCCCGGGCCCATACGTTGAGAGGACCTTGTGGTAGGACCACTTGATCCCCGGAACCGGCGGCATAGCGATCATCTGACGGAGAGTGATGGCGACCACAACCCTGCAGGCTATCAGGCAGGCTCTCTTGACCTTTTCATTTGTGGTGGTGTGGGCATCGTTGAATCCGGGGCTTTTGCCATAAAATACCTTTATGCTCTGCGAGGGTTACCGAAGAGGGTTAGTTGGTCAGTTTCATTTGTTTGTTTGTTGTATGGCGTAGCTTTCCCTCTGAACACAACACATAGTGTAGCGCAGCATCCACCTCACCTCCTCGGAGCACATCACGAGAGCCTTGCTGACGAAGGGCTTGAGCCAACGTATCCATGTGTGTGCCACGAAGTGTAAGAACCTCGATGACGGCATATCGTAGCCGATGAAAATTCCGCCCTTGCCGAAACTGTGTATGAACTGCAAAAATAGGAGAGCCTCGCTCATGGGAGTCATGTTAACTGAGTCCAAGGGATCGTGGTACGAACGCCCTTCCCGGAGCCCGATCCGGGGGATGGGGGGGATGGCAACCATGGGGAGCCCGAAGAATAGCTTCCTTCGAATCGTGAGTCTGAAAAACTTAACATTGTCGCACATTGCTATGTCCCCTAGATGGAAGGAGGGGGGCACGGGCAATGGGATCGATTGAGTGTCAATGGCGTCACTTTGCATCTCTAGTTTCATGGCACTGACGAGTCTGGCGTCGGATGTCTGAGGGACGTATACGTAAAGGCACATGGATTCGGCTTCGAAGCCTTGAAGTCTCAGTCGTTTGCAGATTATCCCCTTCAGCTTGGAGTTGGGCTCCCAAGGAGCAACGTGGTAGTTCTGGGGGGGAGGGGGGGAGCAACGACCGTGGGTTGAGCGCAAAGGAGGGTTTTTTAATCACAAAGTGCACAATAGAGAGTCAATTTCTCACCTGTTGAAACATATTCGGCTTGGAGCCTTTTCTGGGGGGTTCTTCTTCGTCAAAAAAGTCCAGGGACACCTTGGTGAGAAGAGGCGCGCGAATTTGCAAGTGCTTGATGTGGTCCTCGTTGATTCTGATAGACGGTGACTTTCCCTTTTCTCCTAACTTGACCACACGGTGAATCATGTCCACGCAGCATTCAGCATACTGGGCAATGATGCCTTTGCCGATGTTCACCTTGTATACGTCAGTCAAGACCCTCGGGGGTGGAGCGACTGCGACGGTCTTCTTCCTCATCCCTGTTACCTCAGAGTACCAACTGGGTCTATCCTTCCAAAGTTCGGACTCCTTGTCGTCGAACTCCTTCTTCTCACGAAGCTTGGCCAGTCGCTGCTCGTGCTCCTCTTTTTGAAAGTCTTCCTCAGCCTTCAAGCTGGTGAGACCATTCTGATTACCTCTGGTGAAACCTTTGAGGTGAGAAATTACAAAGGGGAGAAAATCTGATGTCGGGGGAGAAGTGTGGCAGAGGCAGTAGAGGATTTGAAAGTACCGGAGAGGGCCCTTCGTGTTCATCATGTAGACGGGATGGCCGCTGTGACATATTTGTAGGACAAACCAGAAACTGGGGTGGTGAGGGAGGCGCGGAGCAACGACCGAAGGATTGCGTTAGTGACTTTGCTATGCTCCTCTATTACCCATTCTCGGTTCTCACCTGGGGTCTCCCTCTCCCGTCGAGTCGGCATCTGTGTTGCCGATGCTCTTCGGGCGAAGTATTTCCTTGTCAATTATGGCATCTTCTGCATGTGCAGTGCAGAAGTAGGAGTTATTCAGTTGCTTAAAAACTTGCGCGTAGGCCTCATTCGTTAACTTGGGATAATATCGGACAATGCGGAGGATTTCGAGGAGGCAATCTTCTCGTGTGGGGAAGGAACTCGTCAGCCAATCAACAGCTTGGGGCTCATTAGCATACCGGGAGATGAGTTTGAACAACTGCGAAGGGGAACGGAAGGGGAATGGAAGGGGAATGGAAGGGGAATGGAAGGGGAATGGAAGGGGAATGGTCGCGTTAATATTTACCGTCGCATGTCAATAAAATTTTTCGTCCATTCTCACCTTTCGCGCCTGGTCGTCAACCTCTGCAGAGTCTGACAGGTTCACCATGATGGAGGAGAAAGGGGAAACGGGGTGGACACCAATAGACATTAGGCTCCGATTTATAACATAGTCCTGGTACTTGAATTGGAGTCTTTGTGCGTTGCTGAGGAAAGGCGAGGAGGAGGAGATTAGGTTCAGGTAGTCAGATTATTTTAGTGCACCAAGCCAATTGTAGCACACTCACCTTGCACGAAAGCTCGGCCAAAGACCCTTGGAAAACTCCTCGGAGCTGCGGAAATTCAGATAGTCGCCGTATGAGTCGGCACGACAGTAGGAGAATATTATAGGTTTCACATCATTAGGAAGATTCCTGTGAATCGCGACTGAGACCCAAAAATAGGAGAACGTAGAAAGAACGCTCAGCTGGTGCTCTTGACACGTCGAAAATATGGGCGCCACCACCATGTGCGCGGGCCTCTTGGAACCTGATGATGTGGAACCTGCAAAGGGGTGCTCAACTTCGTAGTGTGTGTGGAGAGCCTCGGGAGACAAGCACTTATAATTGCAAACAGGGCATATAAAACCCTCGCCCAGGCTCTCCCCCTTATTCGAGGGCGAGGAAGGAGGGGAAGGAGGGGGAGAATCCGAGGTGGGGAGAAGGGGGAGGTTGGTCAATTCCTCAGGAAGGGACACGCTTGAAACGGGAGGCGAGCCTGACGGCGAAGACATGATACCGGTGGGTGGGGGCGGCGCGGTCGACAGTATGGGGAGCAAGTGTGTAGATGGAGGCCTATGTTTTTATCGCTGTGTGTTGAAAACGCCATATAGGACAATTCATTGTTCTTAAAAATATATATAATAGTAACGGATCATATAAAACGTAAAATTCTGTATCTCAAAATCGTCAAACTTATTCTAAAAAATATTTTTTTGGGCAGTTTTCATTGCATCTAAAAGTCATATCAAATCATAATTCATAAATTATGTATTGAATATGATATGTGGTATATAGATAAAGATTAAAAGGTAAAAATGAAAAATGACTTAGTCTTCGCTTTAGAAATAACAAATACTTGCAATCAAATATTTAAATATAACAATAATGATCTATTTAAGTGAATATCGCAAGCCCATATAACAATTGGTACATTTTTCAGTTCACTGAGGACCAACATTTTTTTCCGTTTTGACTTGTCAAGTTGGCATCAGTTTTTGTGAGTTTAGCGCTATTTCCGCGCCGCTGAGCCTCCCCATGTGTTACGCAACATACACTGGCCACACTGCTATATATTCAAAATATCAACAAACAAAAATTTATGACTCCTCCATCATCTTCACCCCCCGTCTCCGTCTTGTATATATATATTGGTATCGCTCCCTCATGCGAGTGGCGCTGTGCCCCTTTGCGGTGGCCCTGGCTGCGCGCCCCAGCCTTGTTCTCAACGTGGTGTCAATAAGGAGGAGTTCGATCGCCTCTCCGATGCCCTCCCCGCTGAAGTTAGGGACAACGCAATTCATGTCGTTAAGCAAGTAGTCTGCTGTCCCTCCCACGTTAAAGGCGATCACCGCTAGCCCCCTCGCCATGGCCTCAAGGTTGGCGATTCCCCAAGTCTGAAGATTGTATGTGCTTGGGTTGACGAAGATTTCGCTCGTTTTGAGGAGTTCGTCAACCTCTGTCTTGTTTTGAGGTCCTAAGAACTCAACACAGGTCAGTCCTAGGCTATTGGCGGCCTTACTGAGATCTTCTCTAAGCTTACCGTCTCCTGCAACCTTCACATTAACCCTCTCGCATACGTTGGCAACATGCGAGAGGCCTTTGAGGAGGAGAAGTGGGTTCTTATCTGGATCGAGGCGCATGACTGCGGCGATCTGGACAATCTTCCCGCTTCCCCTTTTCCTTACCTCGCCAACCTCACTACCATCTGCGACAATCTCCACACCGGGGTTGACGACCTCGACGATCCCTTTACCCCCCAATCTCCTGTATTCACGCCTGACGAAGTCGCTTGGAGCAACAAAAAGGTCGGGTGACACAGAAAGCACGATTTTTGTGGGCATCAGTGGAAGCTCGACCACTACCCTCTTACATCCGCAAATCCTCATGAGCTCGACAACGTAGTGGTCGTGGATGTTTCTTAGCTCTTGGTGCATCATCACCACCCCCACATTGCCCCCCCGTACCGCCTCACATAACCCCCCAAAGGCTTCGATCAAGATTTCATCCTTCAATTCCTCAAATTTTTTAACCCTCTTGAACATTTGGTTGATGACCTCGGCATCCTCATCGCTATCGACCAACTGCCCCATGACAAACTTTGGTATCCCGCCTACCTCCTCGACGGCTTGAACCACTACGCTATCTTTGCTCCAGTCTCCGACAAAGATGTACTCGTACTGAAATGCTGATGCCAGCGATGTATCTCCCATTTCTATTTGTGAGATCCACACAGCCCGTTGTCCGTCAATGCTATTGGTCGGAACAGTGTCAACAAACACGACCCTGGGAGTACCATCGGCCATCGGTGAACTCTCTCCTCCACCACCAACATATTGCGTTACCTCCTGCTCCTTCTGTTCTATGTCCACCTCGATTGCCTCCTGCTTTACCTCCATCTCGACTACCTCTTGCACTCCCCCCGCCCCCCCCCTCCAAACCAAGTCAAACATTACGCTTTGCACCACCTCCCCCCCACCACCTCTCTTCAAGGTCACAAAATGACTCCCAACAAAAACTCCTTCAGCGTAAATGCGTGCAAGGCCGTCCTCATTGAAGGTCTCCCTCAAAGAGAACGTTTTATCAAACTCGCACAGCACAACTTCCCCTCTCTCCCCACCCTCCACCTCAATCAGCACAGAAGAAAGAGTCGTCGAAACCTCATAAGTGTGCAAGTCGAGGGGTGACCTGAAAACCCATCCCCGCCCAGGTCGCCTACTTTCGAACTCTCGAGAGTCCCCTCCCGCAGCCCCACATATTGCTAGCCAAACTAATGCCAAGATGACGGAGAAGATCATTTCATTTTCAACCCAAGTCTTTTTCCCAGTTTCCCAGAAACTCTTCAATCTCCTGAACCCAGATTGTGATGAATGCTGTTAATTGCAAAAGTGATTTTATTTTCAAATTCCTTCCCCCACTGACGTCTACCTATTCATATCGACCTATCTCCCCTCCCCTACGACCCCAACACCCTGACCAGGTCCTTCTGGACTTTGTAAATAATGGTGAAAGCGAAAATTTCCCCAGAGATTGAGGAAATACCTTCGCTCAATTCCATAGAGGAGGATGGTACCTACCAACCGCTTCCTGTGTCAGAGAGCGCGCGCCCAGGGGGGAGTAGAAGCCCAAAAGAGATCCTCAAGATGAAGGTGCGCCGAATCCGCCTGAATCTCCCCCGTCCCCCCTCCCATTTCCCCTCACACTCTCTCGCCGTTGCTCCTGCATTCCCACTCACAGACAACAAAAATGTTTACAAAATTGGCCGCGGCCAAACAGATACATGCTACAGTACTGCCTACTGACAACACAAATTACGAAGACCATGACACTGTCCCCCAGTGGCTTTTCCCCTTCTCGAAGTTCAGAAACACATGGGATGTGTTTGTGTTCTTGTTCGTATCCTACAATTGTTTTTATACCCCACTACAAATTATGATTCTGTACAGCAGGGTCGAGGACATGTACTGCTACGAGTCAGGAGGTTTCTGGTTCGATTTCCTAATCGATATGCTCTTCTGGGTTGACACTGGGCTCAACTTTTTCTTCGCCTTCGAGGATGCTGAGACGAAGGTTGTGGTCGCAAACAAGGCGGCTATCCGGGCGCACTTCATGCGCTCTTCATCCTTCTGGATAAATGTGGTTGCTTCGTCACAGCCTTTTTTCACGATTTTGACGTGCTCCCTGGATCCTGATGTCGTCACAAGGTCCCTTCTCATTCTGCTTCAGCTTCCCCGTATGATGAGAATATTCCTCTTCACTCCCCAGTTCACGACTTTCAAGAATTATCTCGCTGAGATGAGGCAGGTGAAGGTGAATGAGAGCATGTACAGGTGAGTGTTGGGGAGTTTTTGGCCGGCCGAGCCCCCCCCCCCTTCCCCCCTCTCCACAAACAAAAACTAATTGACTCCTCGCTCCGTGCTCCCCGCGCCGCCACCCCAGGATGGGTGTTCTCTTATTTTTCATCCTCCTGGGCAATACAGGGCTGGGCTGCTTGTACTACAGCTTGGGTTACATTGACGAAGACATAGGTGAGACTTCAGACTAGACCCCTCCCCTCTTCTCCCTTACAGTCTTCTTCCCTCCTCAACCGACTCCACCCCACCCCACCCCACCCCACCCCATCTTTTGCTAACTCCCTTCCTCGTAGACGTCTGTACCCTAGAAACAGCAACGTGGGTCGTAGGAGATCCTCTTCTATACCCAACAGCCTCCGAAGATTACTGTCACAACCGGACAAAAAGTGAGATAGAGCTCGACACGGGGCAGATTCCCCAAGACACTTTCGGGTCTCAGCACACCGACGCGCGGTTCATCCGAGCAATCTACTTTATGATGCAGACCCTCTTCACTATAGGGTATGGAGACTCTGTCATCCCCCAGAATTGGTCAGAGCAAACGTTCGCCATCTTTTTCATGATTCTCGGAACTTTCATTTACGGGCTCGTGATTGCCAACATGACGTCCCTTCTGGCCAATGTTGACGTCCTACGGATGCGCTTCCGGCAGGAGATGGACGTAATGAACGGCTACATGGATATGCGAGAAGTGCCGGAGGGACTCAAACAGCGAATCAAGATATACTTCGACTATCTGTACATGAAGCAGTACGGCATATTGGAGGAACATATCTTGAAGAGTCTGCCCATGAAAATTAGGTCCGACATCCAGCATTTGCACTTGAAGAAAGTCACCGTTGTCCCCTTCTTCAAGAATAGGAGCGTCACCTTTCACGAAGCGATTGCCGAGCAGCTCCTCCTCCGTACATATGCGCCTGGGTCCATCCTCATCTTCCAGAAAGAACGCCAGAGGGAAATGTTTGTCGTCACCTCTGGTCAAATAGAGATCAACACGGCTGGAATGACGCAGTCAATTTTCTCTCTTCGCCCCGGCGACTACATCGGGGACTACCAGCTCCTCTTTGGCGTGGAGCATCAATTCGGCGCTAAGGCCGACGTATTTGCGGAGACCATTGTTCTCACTATAGGAGGTTTAAGGGAAGTTCTCAAGCTCCCCGCCATGAAGAACATTTCGAAGCTTATGAAACAGGGCCACTTCCGGGGCTCGGATAAAAAGGACGAAGGGCTCGCCCAGACCAAAAAGATTTACGAAGAGAAAATAGCGAAGTTTTGCAAACTACACGAAAACATGAACAAGACCTCCACCAAAATGCAGGCGATGATGGCCGAGACGTCAGACCAAACTCACAAGGGCATCATAATGCCATACGACGTATTTCACGTATACTGGGACATCCTCCTGATGCTATCTACTCTCTACCTTTCGATCATGATTCCTGTCCGGATACGGAGCGAGTACAGGTAAGAACGGGCAAAAACCAAAAGTACTGCACCAAAGACGACATTTACACCTGTTAAGGCACTTTGTCCGATTCTAACCCGTTGTCGTAAATATTTCATTCCTTCCTCGCCTCTTTTGCTTCTTATTCGACCATTGCAGCCCTGACCCTAATTTTAAGCCGCCCTTCGATTATTCCCTTATCTTGGACTACGTCATCGACGTTGTCTTTTTCGTCGACATCTTCCTCCATACCCGCGTGTTTGCGTACCTAGACATCACGACAGGAAGAGAGAACATTGTCACTGACAAATCTCTCATTCAACAGAATTACACGGGCTCCTTCCGCTTTAAAATTGACGTCTTCTCGTCAATACCCATTGATGTCCTCGGCCTGGCACCATTTGGGTCCCACTTATGGTCCTACTTCAGGCTCCTTCGTCTCGTTCGTTTCTTCCAGTTTCATACCTATATTGCCGAGTGGGTGAAGCATATGGAGGACGTCTACGACTTCGTAGTTCCTGCTGCCGCTCGCGCATCACTCCAGATGTCGTGTGTGACAATTGTTCTCGTGACGTGGGTATGTGCTGCTTGGGACATTATATACTTTCATCACCCTAGCCACCACGCAGAATGGCAGAGTGGGGGAAAGTTCGCGAACGAGAACTCTTTCTGGCCCTCCTTCTACTGGACCTTCACAACCGTCACCACTGTAGGGTACGGAGATATTTGCCCCGAGACCATACCGCAAACCACATTTGCCCTCATCACCGGGGCTATCGGGGCAGCCTTTTGCGCCGCCATTATTGCCAACGTCACCTCGTTCGTTCACAACATCGACGTTTCGGAGGAGAACGTAGAGCACAGGAGGAAGGTTGTCCAGTCCTTCCTTTCCGACCAGGGGATCAACATGGACCTTCAGCTTAGGATCGAGACTTACTTCAAGTACGTCGAGCAGGAAAGGGGCGGCATCGAGGAGCAGCAATTTCTCCAAAACAACCTGCCCTCCAACCTTCGAGACGACATGATGTTACACATCACGTCTGACATGGTGCTAGCCTGCGACTTCTTTGCTGACTGCGAACCAGGATTTGTACGCTCGGTGATGCTCAATCTTGAGCAGCTCTTTTATGGAACGGGAAACTACATCCTTGATGCCTCCCCCGCCAACGGTATGTATTTCATCAAATCTGGACAAGTTGAGCTGCTGACGTTTGACAACAAGCTCAGCAGCCGTCTCGGCGCGAACACGAGCTTTGCGGAAGATGCCTTGATAAATCACTGGGAGATGAACCCTTTCAAAGCCAAGAGCACCGTGGAAAGTGAATTATGGTTCTTCAGCCGCGCCACCTTCAACGCCTTGGTATGCGAGTGGCCCGGAATGAAGGACATGCTCCAGGACATGATCAGCAAAGCTTCTATCAAGAAACGCAGATCTTCCCTCACCATGACCGCCGCTGAACTTGCCCCGATCCTCGCGGCGGCGAGGGCAGGGAATGCCAAAGTCTTCAAACCCAACACGCCCGTGCTGCAGTTGTGGAAGATTTTCGTGCTAATTGCGTTGGTCTACAACCTTCTCATCATTCCTTTCCGTATTGCTTTTGCGTACGATCACGGCAAATACTACGACAACCCGAAAAATCCCAACGATGCGCCAGTGGAAGAGGTCTACAACGAAATCAAACCTGTGAATGTGGCCCTTGATTACCTCTGCGACCTGATTCTCATTTTAGACGTCTTCATCCGTATGTTTTTCTTGGGCTTCTACGAGGAAGATCATTTCATCCACGAGCGCATGATGATATTCAAGAATTACCGCCTCAAGGATCCCTGGATTATCCACATCATATCCTGTGTTCCACTTGAGCTCTTACTTTTCTCTCTTGATGCATCAAGCTTGAAGCTCAGTGTCGTCCAGGCATTCAGTGTCCTTAGGCTGAACAAACTTCTGAGGGTCAAGGAGGTCGCCCCCCTAACAGACTACTTGGAAAAGGCCGCCCTTAAGAGGGGCTGGAAGATCAAGAAGAACTCCCTGAAGATATCTAAGTTGATGATCTTCACGTTTTTCTGCTCGCACTATTTTGGGTGCATCTTCTTCTTCATCGCCCTCATGAAGCACCTCCAGGATAGGACAGGGAGCTGGGCGGACGGCGCGTGCATCATGGTTAACAACAACACGGACCCCACCATTTGTACTGACGGCATTTCGACTTCGACGACGACTTCCCAGTACATCCACTCCATCTATTGGGCTACTGCTACCCTGACTACCGTCGGCTACGGCGATATTTCGGCTTCGCTCGAGAATATGAACGAAATTTACTTTAACATACTTGCCCTCATTGTTGGTACCCTCATCTACACCTACATCATTGCTAATCTGGAGGACATAGTCGCCCAGCTTGACGTCACCATGACCCTCTTCAAGAAGCAGGTGGACGGGATCAAGTCCTACATGAACCATGAGGCGTTGGACGAGAAGCTTTCCGGACACATCCTCTCCTATTTCGACTACCTTTGGGAGCACCAGTCGGGGGTGAACGCGAACGTCATCCTCGAGTATATCCCCAGCGCTCTGGCCAAGGAAGTCCGCTGGGAGATCATTGGTCACCAGGTCAAGAATCTATTCTTCGTCAAGGACACTCATAGGGACTTTGTCGCACTCTTTACCAACGAGCTAAGCTTGTGCAAGTACATGCCTGGCGACATCTTGTTTTACAGCGGCGAAATTTGCAACTCAATGTACCTTCTTTTCAAAGGTTCCGTGAAGTTGATCAGTCAGACTACGGGGGTTGCTTACACTACCCTGAGTGATACCGTCATCGGAGAGGGAGAATTCTTTATGCGCGCCATCCAGCCTTGCACAGCTCTTGCGGAGGACCACGCGCAAGCCTTCATCCTAACCTGGGACCGCTTTTGGAAGCTCCTCACCTCCGAGCGCATCACCAACGAGTTCAAGACGGAGTACGAAGAGAACGTTGCCTCCCTAAATAAGAAGTCCGTTTCTCATCTCATCAAGAAGCTCAAGTCAAATTTGGCTAACGCCAAGATGCAAAAGCTCATGATGGAGAAGGCCGAGGAGGACGACGTCAAGTACTGGGTCGCAAACCCTGACGATGCGTTCGTCCGAATTTGGAACTTTTTCGCCCTGTTATTTACCGGTTACTACATCTACATAATCCCCTACAAGGCGGCCTTCGGGGGCGACGTTCAAATCGTCGAGCTAGTGATGCTGGGCATCGTCGAGGTTTTCTTCTGTGTGGATTTGTACCTTCACCTTCAGCATTTCGCCGTAGTGAAGGAGGGTCAACTTGTCAGGGACAGGAAGCAGTTCAGGATGGAATATATCAAGAACGGCGGCTTCTTGTGGGACGCAGTGAGCGTTCTCCCTGTCTTCTTCTTGGTGTATGCCGTGTCTGGTAAGGGCGAGGGGGAGTGGATTTGGATGTACAACTTTTTGCAGTTCATTAGAATGAACAGGTTCTCTCAGTATTTGAGTAACTTGGTTGATCTGGTCGAGTGGTTGGTGGATTACAGGGCGACCAACGGGTCCATTAGGATATTCGAAATGTTCATCGGCGTGCTCTTCATCGCCCACTGGATGGCGTCCATGTTCTTCCTCATTGGAAGGCTGCTGCAAGAAGATGACAAGGTCAGCTGGCTGGAAGTGAACAACATGAGCAATGCGACAGAGTGGAATTATACCCCCGCGGAGCTTAGGGGGCATCAGTATATCCTTGCCTTGTACTGGGCCTTTTATACCATTTCAACCACTGGGTACGGAAACGTTAGTCTAGGACACAACGCCGAGCGCATCTTTGCCATGATGTGCATGATTGTTGGGGCCATAATCTGCGACGCTGGTATCACGGCTGTCCTCACGGCCCTGATTGAGAACCGCGACCACCAGGCGGGGACAAATAGTCGGAGGTTGGAGTGCGCCAAGAAATACATGACGCAGGTGCTCATGGGGAAAGCGGACAAGCAGAACGCCGTTCTTGAATATTTCCATTACGAGGATACTGAGCTTGAGAATATTGATGCAATGGAGACCTTGAACAAGCTCAGCGAGCCATTGAAGCTCAAGGTGATTACGAGGCACTGCGAGGACATTTTGTTGTCCTCTGAGGTTATAGGGAAGAGGTTCAGCAGGGGTGTCGTTTGCACGATAATGAGGAGTATCACCCCGCAGATTGCTATTCCTGATGAGCTTATAATCGATATAAACAGCAAGGAGGACCATTTCTTCATCTTGCATCAGGGTAGGGCGAAGAAGTTTGACGATGTTGAGGGCAAAGGGGCGCTTCAAAGTGGGGCGATCATCAGTAATTTGGAGGAGGAGGCTAGGGTGCACAAGTACGGTCTGCCCAAGTCTAGCCTAAGGGCCGTCATTCACAGCGCGAGGAACTTACCGAAGACGGATTTGTTTGGGGCGTGCGATCCTTACATCGAAATCAGCTACGGAGAATTTGGGAAGATCAAGAGCACGGTGAAAAAGGTGACTCGGTCGCCCGTTTGGAGAGAAATTTACTACGCCAAGGTCACCGAGGACGTCAAGGAAATCAATATTAACCTGTACGACTGGAACAGGGTTGAAGAGAACGAGTTCGTTGGGGGTCTGACGGTTCCTATTTCGCAGATTAGGAAGGAGGAGAAAAAGGAATACATGCTCGTTGACGAGAATGGGAAGGAAGGGGTCGGAAGCTTGACGCTGACGCTGCACTTCGGGTCTCTGGCACAGCACCAGTGCACCAAGAGTCATAGAATGACGGTGCAGGCGGAGACCTTCTGCCACCTGTTTAAGGTGGACACTGTGCAGTTGCAGGAGTACACCGACTTCCTTAGCAACTTGGAGAAGGACCCGGAGGATAGGCTCCCGAGCGTGGAGACCGAGGAGAATGTGGTGGAGGAGTACAAGAGGAAGACCAAGATGTTCAACAGCAAGAATAGTGGCTCCATGAAGAAGATGCTGGGCGAGATCAATAAAGAACTCCAGATTGAGGAGGAAAGTCAGGAGTCGAAGCCTTACAAGCCGCCGCCGTTCAGGAGGAGCGACGTGGGCTTCGCGGACGTTGAGGACCTACCAACGGAATACCTTGAGAACCTTCAGGAGAACAAGGGGCGGGACAGCAGATTGAACTACGAAATCGCGGGGCCCGACGACAATCTGGAGGCCGGTAGCATGTTCTCCAAAAAGCGGAATTACCGGGCCACCGGGGGCGCCGCGTGGGAGAAGAAGGAAGAGGTTGGGGACAGCATGTTCAAGCCTCGTAAGACTAGCATCAGGAGGGTGAGCAAGGGCGGGGCCTCGGGAGGCACGGTGCAGAGCGCCAGGGAAAGGGCGGAACAGAGGGCGCAGAGGTTCACGTTCGGGTTCAAGAGGAAGAGCAAGATCTTCAAGAAGAGCGGGAGCAGCCTCACGTGAGGGGGTGGGAAGGAGCTATGAGTACTATGAATAGCGTTGTAATTTAGTTTTGTTGCTATATATAAGTCATGTTGTGAAGATTCTGTACAATTTACAATAAAATAAAACACGCTTAACACTTCGTTCGTCGTGCTCTCCCTCCCTTGGGTGTCGTCGGCAATTTCTCTTTCTATTCGTTCGAGCGATGGCCGGCGTACTTCCCCTAGCACTACAAAACTCCCTATCCCTGATTGTCCCTGCAATCTACTCCTTGTCGAAGGTGACACCCACCCTGATACCGTTCGTGCTGACTAATGAAATCCCCGCGCTAATCTTGGGCTTGAAGTCAGGGATCTTAGTGAAGGTAACTTTCTGCATCAAGAGTGCGAACATCACGTTCCCCTCAACCATGGCCAAAGTGTTGCCGATGCAAGTGCGGGACCCGTAGCCGAAGGGCAAGTACCCGTGCTTGGCCGAGTTGTCTGAGATCTTGAGGTCCGCGAACCTGTCGGGGTTGAATTCGTTGGGGTTCTCCCAGACGTCGCCATCACGGTTCATCAGGCAGAGGGGCACGAGGGCGGTGGTGCCCTTGGGGAGGGAGAGGCCGTTATCGCGGAGCTTGACGTCCGTCACTGTGGTGCGGTTGACGAAGGGGATCACAGTGTAGAGGCGGAGGACCTCCTTCATGACGTTGGCGGTGTAGGTCATCTTCTTGGTGTCCTCAGGGGTGATGTCGGTGCGGCCACCAAGGACCTCCTTAACCTCATCCTTGACTTTCTGCTGGACCTCGGGGTGCTGGGCGAGCATGTACGCCATGTAGCAGCCGAAGAAAGCCGTGGTGTCGTGTCCGGCGGAGAGGAGGGTGGTGAACTGCTCGTACATCTCTTTGCGGGAGAGGTTGGCGTCGAGCATCCCCTTCATTGGGTCATCGTTCTCGGGCTTGCCCGCAGCGCGGTCAGAGAGGCGCCTCTTGATGAGCTTCTCAATGTGAGCGTGCATCTTTTGGACGTCCTTCTTGAGCTGCTTGATGCGAGGGATGAAAGACCAGACAGGGAGGCCGAGGACAATGTGCTCTCCGATGATACTGGAGCCTTTGGAGACAGTGTGGTTGATCCACTGGGCCTCGGGGTCGTTCTTGTAATCGTGACCTGCGGAAAAGTAACCAAAGACACGGAGGGCGAGCATGTGGAAGAACTCCTGAAGGTCAATGGTGGAACCATCCACGGGGCGGAGGGTGGTCTCGATCATGTCTTGCGTGGTTTCGACCATGTAACCGAGGTAATTCTCAACCCCACTGCGAACAAAGTACTTGGCAAGGCAGGACCTATCCTGCCTGTGCTTGGTTCCATTGCTGGTGACAAGGCCCTCTCCAAAGACGATCGCGAACTTGTTCGAGTAGTCGCTACCCTTCACAAAGGTCTTGGTGTCGGTGAGGATCTGGCGGACACACTTGGGCTCCATGACAACCACCATGGGGGTGTTTCCAGGCCAGAAGGAGAAAATTTTGCCATGCTTGCGACGCATCCCCGAGAGGAATTTCATCACCATAGGGGCATGGGGGTGGTAGAGTTGACCGATCTAGGGGGAAGGGAGAGAGGTTGGGAGGGAGTTAGGATATATTCTTGGGGTAAAAGTGTTGTGGAAGTCGATTGGGTTGCAGAATGTTATTGTTTTTAATTGTTAAGTCGTACGAATTGGTATTTGAGACGTACTCAGTGGTCGACTTAACATAGAAGATCAAAATATATTGGGAATTTAACTATCAAATATCGTACAAAAGGCATAAAGATGATAAAACTGGCTGATCGTACGAGGACTCCAGCAAAACTTACCAGGGGAAGAGAAAGGCTTGAGGGGATGTGCCAGAGGCGCACAAGCTCGTACAACCACTGAAGAGTAATGATGGTGAGGAAAGAGAGAGTGGCGTAGCCAATCATACCCAATATAGACAACATATTTTTCTCAAAAATTTATTGCCAGGATTGCTGGCTTGTTCTTTGGTGGTGTGGTGATGGTGATGAGGACGTCTCCTTGTCCCCCGAGGGGAGTTGGGGGGTGCATTGATCTTTTCTGCTCCCCACCCCACAAACGCCTCATAACTACTTATTCCCATTTCAATGAGCAGCGTGAAGGAGTTAGAGGCCAAGCGCGACCAACTGTTGGTCGCTCAGGCCAAGGTATCGGACAAGTTTAATGAATTACTGAACAAGAAGGACGGGTTAAAGGACAGCAGTAAGCTGGTAATGTGAGTGAGGGAGAGTGGGGGAGGGGGGAAGAACGATTGTTCCGAGGCCGGGGAAGGAGCGACGGGGCTTTGAAGGCTGGGGTCTATGTTCGTAAAGGGTTGGGGTTGGACTCCAAGGGGGGGGGCCTCGGGGCTTAACCGACAGGGTTTATTTTGGGATGTTCAGTGGGGCTTTGGGAATTTTAGAGAAGCGAGAGGGGGGAGACGATGATGCACAAGCAATTATAATGCACGGATACGTCTGTTCTGACGAATGCACCCCAATCCCCCCCCCCCCACCTCCCCACCCCCCCCCACCACAGTAAGAACCTGACAGCAGCCATAGCGGTAGCCCAGAAACCCGGCTACTTCGAGTACTACAAGCCGCCCTCCGAGGTGAAATCTATAGAGAAGACGGGGGAGCTCAAGAAACTGACCTCCCAGATCAGGCGCTACCAGAAGGAGATCGACCAGGTGAATTCTGAGATCACCGTGGCCCGTCCCAAGCCCCGCCCCCCTCCACCCGCGACGGTATCGGGTTTCGACCAGTGGTTCAACAACTACGGCCGACCGAAACCGAGCCCTCACGGGTACTTGACGGTGGTAAAGGAGGACCCCAAGATTTACGGGGGGACAGGACACCACGCGGGGTTCAAGACTCAGGCGAAGATGATGAAAAAGGGGAGGCTCACAAGATAGCGGGGAAAAGGGGGGATTGTCAGCTGCTGTTTGTTTCATATAAACATGTGCCAGAATTTTTTTTCTTCGCTACCTCACGCAAACATAAAGGAACCTATCCTCCATCCTCAGCGTATACCAAAGCGGCCCAACCTGCATCCCCATCGGTACATCCCAGACCCCGTTGATCAATATTTTCTCCACCCCCGAAGCCCCCTCCTCCCCCAAGCACCTCTTCAAAACTTCCCCAACCGTGACCTTTGGTCCTCCAATCAACCTCTGAATGACGCGGTTCTGCTCCTGGCATCTAATAACTCTGACGGGTATGCAACCGCCCTTCCCCCCCCCCCCCGTCCCTTCGTTGCCATCATCATCATCATCATCACCAGCCAATATACCCCGCCGAACCTCGTCAACACGAATCTCTTCCTCGGTCCTTCGGGAGAAGGCGAAAGCGAGGAGACGGAAAGCGACGAAACCGAAAGGGGGTTAGATTTGTGCTAGAGCACGAACGCTCGAAGGCTCGAAGCTCATTGTCAAACAATATACTACAGCCCTCACCTTCCATCCACCCCATCCCAAGTAACCTCCTGCCCTCCTCCCCTCCTCCAGTCCTCCCCCCCCCCCTCCTCTTCCCCCCCCCTCTCCCCCCCATCGTTCGCCTTCCTCCAAGCCTCCTCCTTCTCCTTGATCGTCATGCCCCCCCCCCTTCTCCCATTCCCATTCTCCAAGTGCATGGCCTGCTTCAAGGAATTAAGGAAGCAGCGCCGGTCGTCGCCGGACTCGTACCTGGGCACCGACACCGCCTCCTTACCGCCCCCTCCCCCGCCCCCGCCGAAGTGAAGCATTATCTTGTAAGGGAGGTTGCGGGTGGAATCTAGAACAGAGGAGTAACCCAGGGAAAGGGAGTGCAGGTCAACAATCACGCCGACGGGGAGCATCCAATTAATCAAGGGCGAAGACGGCGTCGAGAACGTGAAGCAAACCCCCGTAGTCGGGTGCGAGATCGTCGATCTCTGAGGAGGGGTGGTAGCACCAGAGCCAGAGCCCTCGATGCTAGCACCTTCCTCAACCCTGCCGATGTTGAGACCGCCCAATCCCGCCATGCTATAGGACTTGAACTCTTCGACGGCCTCCTTACTGGCTTCGTGGATGTAGCTCGTGCGGAGGACGGGGAGGGTGAGGGGAAGGGGGGGAGGACCAGTTGAGAGGAGGGAGGTAGGGGAGAGGTGGAAGGTAAGGGGGAGAGTGGAGTGAAGGGAGAGGGAACGAGCATGGGAAGGAGGGTGAGACATCCGAGATTGTGGGGATGGAGAAGGTAGTGGAGATGGGGGAAGGAAAGGAAATAGAAAAGGAGGTGGGATTCACGAGGAGAAGGAGGGGTAAAGGTGGACTGGGTGATGTTTTGAAGGTGTTCTACTGAAATTTAGCTGCGCACTAATTTGCTGTGATGGCAAAGGAAGGCTGGGTAGGAACGGGGTTTGTAAATTTTGTGGTAGAGAATCCTTCAGAAATCCCGAGAAAATCCATCTCGAATCCTGGACTGAAATGCAAAATGCAGTGAACGCAATCCACTGGGGCATCGAGGTAAACTAGAACGTGGAGATTTCTGACGGAGAGGGTATTTGAATATTTGTCTACGTTTTGTTGCGCATTATTTCAGTTTTCATTTGGATTCTTGAAGAACGCTGACACAAAAATCGAGAGCCAATCTTACAAGCAATTTACTCTTCTGTAAGCAATAAAAACGCTCGTGAACATTTCCAGACGTCAACACAACACTCATCTGCCCATCACGACTGCAATTTTATGGATTTGCCTTCATACAGCTTCCTTGTTGCCAGCAACCTCTCCGACACCTCGTCCTTTTTATGACCTTTCAAATCCCTTACAAACCATTTCAATTATATAAATATTGTTCACGGCAAAGAAAATTATATTCCATAACACAAAAACCTCCCTTATTACACTAAAATATCCCAAAGCTCACAATAACCTCCCCTCCTCCCCCCACACTCTCCGACAACAGGGTTACTCACAACAACAGCGTTCCGCGTCACAATTTTCCCATGAAGTCTACTATCATATCAGCCCTCCTCCTACCCCTCTGTACCTCTTTCTCCCCTTCCTTTCTCCCCACTTCTCGTCTCCCCACCCACCTCTGTGCGACTGAGTACGATTTTGACCTCGCCATAATAGGTTGCGGTGTCGGAGGCCACGGAGCTGCTCTACACGCCCGCAGCCAGGGCCTCACAACCGCTGTCTTCTCTGGCCGCGACGTGGGGGGGACCTGCGTGAACCGCGGCTGTGTGCCCTCCAAGGCCCTCCTCGCCGCAAGCGGGAGGGTCAGAGACATGCAGAACGCGGAACATTTGGATGCTCTGGGGATCTCAGTCAAGGGAGAGGTGGTCTATGACAGGCAAAAGGTCGCGGACCATGCCAAGAACCTCGCCAACAACGTCAAGGGGAACCTCGAGAAGAGCTTGATAGGGCTAGGGGTGGAGGTTATCGAGGACAAGGGCGTCCTCATGGGCGAGGGAAAGATCAAGGGGGACGAAAGTGGAAAGGTGAGATTGTGACAAAGCATGGGAAATATCGTGTCCCCACCCCCATCCCCATCCCACGTCGTTCAAACCCCTCCCCCCCCCCCCCCCCCCACCCCTACTTCCCCCTCCTTCCATCCACCACAGGTCTACACCGCCAAGAACATAATCCTCGCCCCCGGGTCCCTGCCTTTCGTACCACCCGGCGTCACCGTCGACGAGAAGACCGTCTACACCTCCGATGGCGCTCTGAACCTCGAGTACGTCCCTGAGTATGTCGGCATCGTAGGCTCCGGCTACATCGGTCTCGAGTTCTCCGACGTCTTCACGGCCCTGGGAAGTGAGGTCACCTTCATCGAGGCCATGGACGACATCATGCCCACTTTTGACCGCGAGATTGCCAAGCAGGCAGAGAGGATGCTCATACGCCCCCGCGCCATCGACTACAGGACCGGCGTGTTCGCCTCTGAGGTCACCCCTGGGGTCCAGGGGGAGAAACCGTGCACGGTCAAGATGATCGACGCCAAGACCAAGGAACATGTGGAGACGCTTGAGCTCGACGCCGTCATGATTGCGACGGGGAGGGTGCCTAACACGAAGGATATTGGACTGGAGAACATTGGAGTGGAGACAAATAGGGGGTTCATCTCGGTAGATGAGAATATGAGGGTCAAGGTAAGGACAAGTTGGCGGGCAGCGAAGCGATAAGGAAAACGAGAAAGGGAGGGTGTTGGTTCAAGCTAACTCCTTCGATCGTCGATTCATTTCTCCCCATGCTCCTTCCGCGCCCAGACCAAGGCCGAGGACGGCTCCATCGTCCCTAACGTTTACGCTATCGGAGACTGTAACGGCGTAATGATGCTTGCCCACGCCGCCTCAGCCCAGGGAATCTCTGCCGTCGAGAACATCTGCGACCGTCCCCACGCGGTCGACCACCAAGCCGTCCCAGCGGCGTGCTTCACGCACCCGGAGATTGGAATGGTGGGGATGACGGAGGAACAGGCGGTCGAGAAGGCCAAGGAGGAGGGATGGGAACTCGGGAAGAGCCAGGGTAGCTTCAGGGCAAACAGCAAGGCGCTGGCCGAGGGGGAGGGGGCGGGGATCGCCAAAGTCCTCTTCAACAAGGAGACTGAAAAGATCGTCGGGGTGCACATTATCGGCATCCATGCCGCCGACCTGATCCAGGAGTGCGCCAACGCCATGGCGGCAGGGACCACCGTCAGGGAGCTGGCCATGGTGGTCCATACGCACCCGACGCTATGCGAGGTCTTGGACGAGGCGTTCAAGGGGGCCGTGGGGATGAGCGCGCACTAAGTTGTAGGAGGTGTGGAGGGGTGGGGGGGATTTGATTTTGGAAAAGAAAAAAGAAATAAAAAGGGCGAGTCATGGCATCCAACTTGGGCCAAGGGGCGTTGATTGGTGTGCTTAGGGGGGAAGGGGAGTAAAACGAAATAGGTGTCATTGTTTTGAAATGCAAAAGGTCACAACAAATCTCTATTCTTTCTCTCTTCGTCCGTCCTCATCCCCCCCCCCTTCCATGTGTCTGCTCCATGTGCAGTCCCGGGGACCAAAACCACATTGCCCGGTCGAAAAGCTCTGCACGGCGAGCTTGTCGTCATTGGAGCTCAATTTACATTCCCTTGTAACTGACTTTGCTTAGGCGACCTCCCCTTTTGGACATCCTTGTGGGGTGCGCACCCTTCGCCTTCGAGGAGGACTTTTTGGCGGCCCTGATTTTCGTGGGGCAGATGGGGCGAGGGGGGGACGAGAAGTGTCAGAAGAGGTTTTTCAAGGGAGGGGAAGGGAGGGTTCCCGAGAAGGGGTGGTGTCATCAATTTTTAAGGGGGTTAGGAGATGAGAAAAAACAAGAAAAGTGCTTTCTGTTCAAGCTACGCACTTGGAAACCTTCTTGGGGGACTTGGATGACTTCTTAGGGGACTTGGGCATGATTAAATGAGAATTTTGAACTGTGACACCAGTCCGAAGGCATTCCGCAGCAGTTCAGGTTGTTGAATCTTGGTTGAATTCAACTTACAAAATTCATATATTTGACACTACCATTTAGTAAACTGGTTTAAAAGTCCCCCCGCTCTCCCTCAGTCCCATCCTAGCCCCCCACCACATGCTCACGTTCACCGCGGGCTCGACGGCGCGGACGTAGTGCCAGGAGAGGCGGGGAATGTAGAGCATGTCGCCTGGGGAGAGGATGACTTCATGGTAAGGAGCAGTTGGGAAGAGGGGGTGGAGGGTGGGGTCGGGGTTATCTATGGTGGCGAGGAAAGCGAGTCCCCAGAGGTAGTTGCGCGTCGTCGGTTAGAATGTTTGCGTTCATCTCCCCTTTTCCCCCCTCACTTCTTGTCATTCTTACCTATGTCGACGCTCGAGGTATTGCACCTCTCCCCTTTCATCGGGTAAACCTTTTCTGTGCTCTCCACCCCGTAAATTCTAACGTACTTTCTCCCCTGCACCTGTAGGTAGAGATTGTGGTACGGGTCGTTGTGGAGTGGGGAGACAGTGTTGGACGGACCTACCCAAGCGGAGAGGAGAGGGGAGGAACGAAACTCGCAGGAAGGGGGGGCATTGCGGTCGAGGGAGTCGAGGGCGGATGTGTACGGGAGGGAGGGGAGGTCTGAAAGGAGGTTCGGAATTTGGGAGAGGAGGGGGTGCTGGGGGTGTGGGTGGTGCGAAGCGAGCCGCGGAAAGGGTCAGTGAGTCGGGGTGAGAGGGCATGGAGTCGATTGTACTTCCTCACCTGTGCCAAATATCCGACCTTACCACCTCCCCCTTGCCCCATTACATGCTCCTCCAAGTAACCCCCAAACGACATTATCTCCTTGTCCCAACTGAAGCGAGCGAAAGGTTTACGTCGCGGGATAAGTCCGGAGGTCACATACTAATTTACTTCCTCATGCCGTTCTCACCTTTTGCCCATATACCCTTGGTTTCTATCTTTTTCATCCACAACCTCCACAGGCACCAATCGTCCTCCGAATCTCTTCCTCAGCCCTTCAAACGTCCATTCCGGGCAAGGCATTTCCGCCAGGGTTATCACACAGGGCTTGGAGGGGGTGAGGTAATCAGAGGTGAAGGTAGAGAGGGGGAGGGAAGCTTGGGAGATGCGGGGGATTGGAGTGCCGGAGCCGTTGAGGTTGGGGGGCATGGTGGGGGTACAAGGGCGGGCACGCTTTGTTGGAGACGAAGGAGAAGCATGCTGGGCTTTTCTCTTGCCTACGTCGTCGCCGCTCCCTCCGTCACCTCCATCACCGCTTTCGCTTTCAGCATGCTGGGCTTCTCTCTTGCCTTCGTCGTCGCCGCTCCCTCCGTCACCTCCATCACCGCTTTCGCCTTCAGCCTCCCCTTCTCCCCTCTCCTTTCCCTCCTGCGCGGCGAGGCAAATTTCCTTGTAGGCATCACTGCGACGACAATTGTAACAGCATTGCGAAGCTGGTCAGTTGCTTTTCACGCACAGCGTCAAGAGATTAGGCTTACCTCCATTTTTCCACCCCCCCCCTTAGCATCCCTAAATCCAGAGCCCTCAAAGCCTCGACATACCTCCCCTCCTTTACCAGCCCCCTCCCTAGTATGAGGCTCGCCGCGCTGTACGCATCGTTATACAGGGGGGACTCTATAGTCCCTGTGATGAAAGGGAAGGTTGAAGCGCGTGCGTCCTCTGCAGATTTTATAGATGAGGAGGCATCATAGGCCGCAGAAATTGAAGCAGAGACGGAGGGAGAGAGCGAGGATAGGTCGAGTGGGAAGGAGTTGAGTGGAGGGAGAGGGGTTGAGGGATGGTTGGGGTTTGATGCGGTGCTCATGATGTCCCGTTGAGGGGAATTGACTGTTGTAGAGAAGAAAAGAAAAATTGAGGAGACTTGGAAATTAATTGGCAATCCAAGAAAAAAAGATTGCGGCGAGGAATCACGCTTGTTTACAATAACGTCGACCTTCTATTCGTACGCCTCCTCTATAGCCTTCATAATAACGTCAATCTCCGCTTGATCCATTTCCTTCGCTTGCACGACTTCTCTCTTGCCTCCATCCTCCGTGACACGAGGCCGCCCTTTCTTTTGCCACCCCCCTTTCTTCCCTCCTTGCTTCACTCCCTCCCCCTTCCTTCCCCCCCCTCCCCCCCCTCTCCTCCCAACTTCCACCTCCCCCTTCCACCTCCCCCCCCCTCCCCCCCCTTTCCGCTCGACTTTTACCGGGAATTCAATCGCCAGCCCCTCCCAAACCGGGACCTTCGGTGGTCTATTAGCGTCCAGAATTTCCCTGTACGGTCTCGCCTCCTCGCTCATGTACTTCATCCCCCCCTCCTTAATCCTCATCCTCGCCTCCTTCCTAGCCTCGAATCTCCTCGCGAGCTCAGCCACGTTCATCTGCTTCGAAACGATGTCAGCCATGGCCGCGTCGGAGAACTGCGCAGGGAACTTCCTCCTCAACTCCTTGATAACCTCCGCAGCCGCCCACGCGTCTCTGGCCGCGTATTCGCACTGCTCCTCGCTTAGTTTAACCCTGCTCCAGTCGCTCAGCATAAGTTTCTTGCTCTTCGGTAGCCCTTTCCCCAGCACCGCCTCCGTCGCGTTTCCCAGCCCCACAACAGCCTTCGCGCTGCCTGCGATACCGCCGAGGTCGAGACGGCCCTCGACAGTTAATCTGGGGTCGAGGTTATAGAGGGAACGAGCGTCCTCGTCGATGGCGACGCCGACACACAGGACGGAAGGGTCACGAAGAACGCTAACGAGCGTAGAAGGCACGGCACCCTGGGCGTTGGCGAGCTGGTAGATTAAGGAGAATGAACCGGTGGAAATTTGGAGAGTTGCAGGGTGAATTGAGGCGGAGGGGGCGTACCCTTGGCCTCCAGGGACGGTCTCTGTATCGAGACCCAAGAAAGAAATACCCCCCTTGTCCTTTTTGACGTGCTGGGAGAGCCAAGAAGTGACCACTTCTGCGGAGGTGGTAGTTTCAATGGAGATTGGAGGGAGATGAGACCACCGCGCGAGAGACAGGAGGGAAAGAAAGATATGCAATATCATATTGTTGTATGTGCGACAGAATTTATCGGCATATAGGAGTTTTATTGCCCAGCCAGTTTTTGGTCCGAATTTGGGAGATCTTTCTCACCTCCATAACTCCTTCTTCAAACGTACTCGTAAATTTTAGTTCAGCCCTAACTTATTCGCCTCGTTCGTTTACCTAATAATAATAACCTCATCATACTCCCTCACCATCATGGATGTCCCCTCCCTTCACTACATGTCGATTCAATTGAACCTCCTAACCCACCACATCCGTACCCTCGAGGTAACCAACTCCGCACTTCTAATTGAGAACGCCCGTCTAACAGCTTCGGTAAGATCCGAGTCTACTAGGAGGGTTTTTGCTCCACATTTGCATGAACTATGGGAGTGTTTAGAGTCCTCTCTATCCGACTCTCTCATACATAACGTAGCCCTCCCCGTGTCTGTGTGTATGGGGGTAGGTGAAGATAATGCAGCCCTGTCTGCTGCCTCCTACTGCGCTGGTATGGACTTGAGGGTTTCAGAGGGTTTAGCTGAGAACAAGAAACTCACAGCGAGATGTAGGGGTTACAATAAGACGGTAAGGACTATGAGATCAGGGCTGAGAGACGCTAGAGGGGAGATTGAGATACTTAGGGAGAGGGTGGGAAGACTGGAGATAGAACTTAAGGAGGAGAGGAGACTTAAGGGGGAGGAGAAGACGATTAGATGTGAGTTTGAAAATAACTTGATTAAGGAACGCCGTGAGAGTGGATCGAGGATGGAAATGTTGAAGGGTGAGAATGAGGTACTTAAATTGAAGTTGGAGGAATTTAAAGGGAAATGGGAGAGGAGGGAAAGGATAGTTAAAGCAGGCGTTGAAAAATGGCAGGAGGCAATCAGGAAACTTAAGGATAGGATCGCTTACTTGGAGAACGTTAGGTCTTCAAGGTAGAGTGTTTTGATAGATAGATTCTAAATTATTGTTGTGAAAACAACCTTCCTTACTTCACTTCCATCCCCCCCCCCCTATCCCTTTGCCCCTTTGTTATCAATCAAGTAGTCCATTAAGTCTCCCCTCAAGTACAACTAAATCCTTAAGTCTCTCCGCTCTTTCCTTCCCCAACTTCTCAACTTCATCCAGTCCTTTCCTCCCTTCCCTTCCCACCCCCAGTACACCCGCGTGGTGCCTAACGACGGCCTTGAGAACGTCGGATAACTGCATGTAACGTGTGGGACGACGTTTGATCTTGTCAACACACCAGTTCAAAAGCAGCAAAGCGTCCCCGCTAGATAGGCCTGAGACTGTGGAGGATCTTCCCTCTTTGTTCCCCGAGAATACACCCTCGACAGAGGCGGAGTCCCCTGTCTGGAGGGCCTGGGATAGGATCTGGCTGAGGTCAAGTGCCCCTGACGGGAGGTCGCCTGCGAAACCGGTGACGGTGGTACTCTCGGACTCGAGGAGGTGCTCGTTTTCCTCCTTGAGTGTGTTGAGGATGCTAAGGGGGGGGGGAATATTGCGTTAGTATCTTGTCTTCTTGTCGTGCTTGTTCTGGCTTTCGTTGCGTTCTGTACACCCCCCCCTTTCTCTTTTCCTCACCTCTGTAGTCTCTCCTGAACCGTCTCCTCCTCCTCTTCATCCTCCTCCTCCTCCTCTTCCTCGTCCACCCTAATCCTTTTCTCCCCCCCCTCATCTTCAATCCCAACTGCCCCTTTCCTTTTCCCCCCCTTCTCCCCCACCTTCCCCCCCTCCTCCTCCTCCTCTCCAGCAACCCATACCCTCCCCCCCTTATCCCATAGCCATGTTTTCCCATCCTCCCCAACGACTCCACCTTCAACCTCCCCCCCACCAACAATCTTACCGTCCTTATTAGACGTTCCTTTATCACCGACGATAAGGTAACCATGCTCACTACCGTAAACACACCTAACCTTACCCGTACCTTCAGGTGTCTGTAAAGTACCCAAGATCCTACCCCCGAAATCAACCTCTTCAATAACTCCTTTATCCTTAAGTCTGTAGAATACGTCCTCCTTGAAACCTAGGATGTCGCGACTTTTTATAGAACGATCACCGGTACGGACGTTCACGATACGACCGACGGATGAGGAGGTTGAGACGTATATGTGGGTGTGGGGGGGAGGAGTCTGGAAGGCTGTGTAGGGAGCGGAACCAAGCTTTACTAACTTTGAGGGGGTACAGGGAGAGGTGTAGGTCTAGGGGAGGGGGGGTTGGGGGGGGGGGTGAGATAAGGAAGAGGGTCGGTGGACTTGTGTGTGTGTGTGTGTTTCTCCTTGGTGATCTATCTATTTATCTTTCTATCTATCCATCTATCCATGTATCTGCACTCCCCATCTACTCTCCTTCTCCCTTCACTCCCCTCATCTCCCTCCCTTCACTACCCTCTCCTCTCACCTGAAGAGAAGCAGTCTGTCCATCCCAGTACAATACCCCCCACCATTTCCCTCCTCCTCCAACAGTCTTAACGTTCTCTCCTACGTCTAACTCCTTAATCACAACCCCTCTTTGAAGGTCAAGTATTTGACATTTATTATCCTCGTGTTTAACTATTATTTCAGAAGAAAGGAGAACGGTATGAGTTGCAGCCATTGGCTTGAAATTCAGGATTAGATCATCTGATGTACCATCTAATGACTTTATGGTTACGGTTGAGGTTTTTACGATGTATAATTTTGTTGTGTCGGGTGATATTAATACTTGACAGCCCATTTTGGGGATTATTTGAGTCTGTGGCCCCCTCTGGTGGAATGGCCTGGAAAAACAGGCAGGGCCAAATGCTGTGTTTTGTATGATAAAACAAAACACACAGAGACCTCATTGAAGCGCACAATTCAGGAAGGCCTTTCCACAGAGGAGCTTCCCGAGGGTAGAGCTTTTCCCGAGGAAGGAGAGCCTTTGAAAAGCGCATCTTGTGTAAGGCCCTGCTTTTGGCTTCCTTTTTGCTCATTTATTTTTGCTCCAAATTGAGGCATTCAATAAATAGTCAATAAATCCTCAGTAATTGCCAATCAATACACAAAAACACTTACACAAACACATCACCTAAAAGAATCACCCATAAACACAATTAAAATCCATCGTAAATCCCTCAATCCACAAATGTCATCACTCATATCCCCTCCGTCTCCTTCCCCATCGTCATCACCTTCTTTACCTCCAAAGGTGTTGTCATACACGCCCCCAAACACATCAACCCAGCTCTCAATAACCCTCCAACCCTACGGTCCAATTTCGTCCACCAGCCAGCTCCTAATAACCGTATCCTCCTCCTCATTTGGTAATAGAATAGGTTCCGTAACCTTAACATACCCTTCCCCAACTTCTACTTCTTCAAATGAGTTATCATCACCAATAACAACGACAATACTGACATCACAAGACGCTGAGGAATCTGAAACAGGTCTAAGGTTAGGTTCGGAATTATGCAGGAAAATAGGTGTCCCAATCTTGTTAGCATGGGGGGCTGGGGGGGCTATTATGACAGGGGGTGTAAGGAATGCTGTTATGGAGGCTTGGGAGGGGTACTGAAAAAGGGGGGGGGGTTTGGTCGTGTAAAGTGTACTTTTTGGTCGTGTAAAGTGACTTATTTCTTCTCCCTTCTTCTTCTTTTTCGTTGTCTTTTCCCACCCTCCCCCCCCTTCCCTTCCCCCCCTACTCTCAAGTCACGTCCCCTCCCCCCTCCCTCCCCCCTCTCCTCCTCCCCTTCATCTTCCTCCCTCCCCTCCCTCCTCCTCCTCATCCTCACCTTTCCCCCCAAACCCTTTCCCCCCTCCCTCCTCCCCCTCCCCCATTTGCACCTCGCATACGTTCCTAGCGTACGTCTCCGATACCTTGCACTGGACTCCTACGTAGTTCGTTATGCACCCGCTGGCATCGCGCAGGGCTGCGATGAAGAACTAGATTGATAGATAGAGAGAGAGAGGGGTGGACATATTTTAGAGTGTTAGTGTGTGTTGTCCCTCTCCTCTCCCCTTCCTTATTGAATCCCCCCCAACCCCACCCTTTCCTCTTACCTGGTTCCAGAACCTAGTCCCATCAGCCCTATAATTAAGCAAACAAACGCTCATATCATCCCCCTTCTCAATACTAACCCTAATCTTCTCCACCGCTCTCGGGTCAGTATCCGGTCCTTGCAAGAACCTACAATTCCTCCCCAGCACCTGCGGTAACGTGTACCCCGTAAGGTCCAGGAAACCCTGGGTTGCGTAGACTATGGGATTATCGGGTAGGGAGGGGTCGGTAACGACAAAGTTCTGTTGAGCGGTTTGGAGGGCTTTTATGAAGGAGAAATCCGGGTCGTCCAATACCTTATCCCCCGCCATAGGGCTGTCAGATAGTAGGCTCGGGTGTACGTCCCCGCTCGGTGATGGTGGTCCCCCAGCTTCAGGTACGGAACCTAGGTGTGTTGTAATAGCGTTTCTCAGTTTATCGTTTTCCTCTCTCAGTAGTGCGACCGTCTGCTGCAGTGACTCTAGCAGGAACTTCTTCCTGATCCTGGAGCGCTTGGCGTGCTCGCGGTTCCTTTCGCGGCGCTCGACGCGCTGCTGTTCGGACATCTTACGCTCCTGGGGACGGGAACGCTTCTTACCGCGGCCTGAACCTGAACCTGTTGAGGACGTCGTTGTCTGGGGGGGTGCGGAGTTTATGGGGGCCACGAACCCTAGCTGGCTGGACCTTTGGTTGGGGATACCCTCGGTCGAAACAACGGCGCTGCCGGGACCACCCTGCCTCTGGTCGAGGAAGATCATGTCACCCTGGGGGGAGAAGAAGGCGTCGCTGAATATGTCGTCGATGTCTATACCGGACGCATTACCACTGCCACCACCGGCGCTCCTGAACATGGGGGGCGCGACGTTGTCTGCCATTCTCTGTTGGTGGTTGTTGGTTGTTTAACTAATTGTGGGGTTGTTGAGTGTAGGGAAAGGGTTGTCTGTGGGTGTTTTCAGGCGTTCTGAAGGCACAAAGTGGTACTAAAGCGGTACTAAAGCGGTACTAAAGCGGTACTGTAGTGCGACTGAAGCGTTTGAGGTGAGTTAGAGATGAGAAGTTTAGGAGTGCAAGAGATTGAAGAGCGGACCTTGTGGTAAATGGGTGTTGTTTGGACTGATTACGCGTTCTATATGTGTTTTGGATCATTGTATAGGTGTTTATATATAAGGTATTGGATGATTGGGCACAATCATACAATACAACCGATGAAATGGGGAGAAAATGGGGTAAATAGATGCTCAGAGAAAGACCGAGCTTTGACAATCCTGTGTTCCATTTTGTGGCCCATTTGATGATGAAATTGTGCGATTACAACACTTATACATCATTAGGTAACTTAGATCCATAACAATTAGGTCAAATCTCTCATATCTTACCTTTACTGTCCAAAAATATGTCCCCAAAGATTACCTTCACTTGCCTTTAACTTGCTCCAATTCCTGGAAACGCTGAAGTAATTTCAGTTTAGGGTTCCCAGTTTTTTAACACGTTTCGTACGGTATAAAAAAAGATTTGGAGCACCCACAACATGAGAAGACATCAGGTATCCATTAAGACCCGCTCAGACCGTTGAAAGAAATGGGAAATCAAGTTAAATGTTGTCAACCCAAATTTGACAAGGTAACTACGCACGTAATTGACGTTCAATGGGTCAACAGTGTAACCAACATTGTGGTTACAAAATTTGAAAACGTATTGACACCTTCTTTGTCACCAACTTTAACATACAACTCAAAAAAGGAATCCGATTTTCCCCATTTTTTTACCTCAACATGAGCTCACCAGATTACATGACTGGATTCAATAGCGAATTTGCTACTGAAGCTATACCTAATGCATTACCAAAATTCGGAAATAACCCTCAAAAGGTGAGAAAATGGCTTTAATCTGGAGGAGAAAATGTACAAAAAGGCCTTGACGTCGGGAGACTTCTCACTTCATCATCAAGATTATCATTCCCCCCCCCTTCCTCACGCCCTCACTCCCCCCCCCTCTCCCATCAGTGCCCCTACGACCTCTATGCCGAACAGTTGTCTGGTACAGCCTTCACAGTCCCCCGCAAGGACAACAAGCGTGTCTGGTTCTACCGCATCCAGCCCTCTGTTCTCCATGCGCCCTTCGAGCGTTACTCCGGTACCGGCCTCGGTGAGTGGGAGGGCCACGGCTCTATATCTGAGCCGTCCTTCACCACCACACCCAACCAGCTGAGGTGGGACCCACTGCCGATGGAGACTGGGAAGGGGAAGACATTCCTGGAGGGGATGAGGACTGTGGCTGGGCACGGGGACCCAGGTAGCAAGCACGGTCTTGCCGTCCACATGTACACAGCTGACAAGAACATGGATAAGGAGTGCGTTTACAACAGCGACGGTGACTTCCTCATTGTGCCTCAGGAGGGTACCTTAGAGATCCAGACTGAGCACGGCCACCTAACCGTACCCCCCAAGCACATCTGTCTAATCCCCCGCGGCATTGTCTTCAGTGTAAACCTCCCCTCCCCCTCCCGCGGTTACATCCTCGAGGTCTTCAAGGGTCACTTTGAGCTCCCCGACCTCGGTCCCATCGGTAGTAACGGTTTGGCGAACCCCCGTGACTTCGAGGCCCCCAGCGCCGCGTACGACGACGACTCGGAATCAACGTGGAGGATGTACAACAAGTTCGGGGGAAACCTCTTCACCACAACGAGGCAGGGAACGCCCTTTAATGTCGTCGCTTGGCATGGGAACTACACGCCGTACAGATACGACCTGGAGAAGGTGAGAGCGCGCGCGCGGGGGGGGGGGGGGGGGGGGGGGGGGGG
>BRYA01000141.1:7450-22794 GCA_030267965.1 Triparma columacea | reverse complement strand
GGGGGGGGGGGGAAGAGAGAGATAGGGGGGAAAAGGTGGGAAATAACACTCCTAACCCCCAAACCTGACCCCCCCCAACCCCCCCCACCCCCAACCCCCCAGCTGCTGCACGCCGCACGGTCCCGACAAGGCCACGTTTGATAAGGCCAGTAGCTGCGATCTAACTCCCGAAAAGTTCTCTGCAGGCCTAGCGTTCATGTTTGAGACCAACGTCATCATGGACGTTAGCAGGGGCGCACTAGAGGCGGAGTGGAGGGACAAGGAGTACTTCAGATGCTGGGAAGGGATCGGGAGGAAATTCGAATACAAACAACAAACGGGGGAAAAAAGGAAGAGGTGAAAAACACATAATGGGAGGGGAGTAAAACATAAAGCCTTTAAATTCAATCTACATACAACAACAACGTTAAGCATATCTAAAAAATCTTCGCCCCCCCCCACTTTCAAACTCTCCCCTTCCTCTCGTCGCTCCCGTCCCCGCAGTCTCTCACCCCGTCGTTCACCCTACTTGCGTATATCCCCCCCCTCCCATCCTTACATTTGAATGTCTTCTTCCCCGGTGAGTAGTTTGAGCACGCGGACGTAATTTCCTCGTCGTTTAACTCGGATGGACAGTCGCAGTAGTCGTCACCGAGGTTGGAGTGGGGGACGGGGGTGGGGGAGGAGGGACAATTGAGGGGAGGGAGGGAGGGGGAAGGAGGAACGATTGGTGGAGAGGCACGGAGGGATGAACTATACCTCAGGGATGAACTATCGGAGGAACTATCCCTCAGGGATGAACTATCTATCGCTCTGCCGGGGAGATAAAGCATTAACATCAATTGGAGGAATAGGAACAATACAAGCGCCGTTATCACGAGGAATTTTAAAGCAGTTCGGCCCATCGGTGGAGAACAGGATAGCGGAAGAACGAGAACAGGATAGCGGCAGCAACGAGGCGGGGTGAAGATGAGGGAGATTTAAAGGAGGAGCAAACGGAGAGATAAGAAAACGACGGAAGCGTTGAGATGGAGTGTGGGGAAGTGAAACAGGACAGCAGCAGTGCCACCAAAAGAAGACGCACTGATTTCTTTTGCAAGTTTAGTCGAAATTTGGCCTTGGGGAGGATTGAGGATTGAGGGGGAGAACAAAATCAGCAAGAGCGCTTGTGGGGCGCGAAAATTAACGAAAACGGAGATGTCATCGTCAAGTAGACTAATCATCTAGGTTAGCCACTCTTCACAAAGCACCCTCTCATCATCCTTATCATACACGAGCCCGCACACACAACATGCACTTTAACCCTAACAACAACAAATCCTCCCACTTTCAACCCACCCTTGACCCAACTCAGCCCTTCAACCCAACTCAGCGCTTCTTAGCGTACGGGTTGGACGGTGCCGTGGCGGCCGGTCGCTTCACCCCCCCTCCCCCCCCCGTCCCCCCTGCACTTTGAGTGGTGTTTGCCCTGGCTGCCGCCATCTGCCCCACCGTCGTCTGCACAAACGCCGCCTGCGCCGCCACCGGCTTCCCGTGGCTACTGACCGCGTAGGGAGGGAGGGGGGGCGGGGCGCCTACGTTCGCGGCCCAAGCTGCGTTCTGACTCTGGTACATTGCCCCCCCTCCCGCCTGGGCAACGGGTTTTGCTGATGAGGCAGAGGAGGGTAGGTTGAAGCCGCTCGCAAGCCCTGGTTTCGGGGGCGTCAAAAGTTGCTGGTTCGGAACGTGGGAGAAGGGAGCGGAGGTGCTGACCATGGAGGCGTTTACTGAGGAGGCGTTCACGGAGGCGTCCAAAATGCTCACGGAGGTATCAACCTCGTCTGACTGGGATAGCATAGATGCCTTTTCCAGCTCTCTCTTCTTTCGCACCTGCTCCTGGCGCTGCATGGGTTGCGGAAGTAGGGGTGGTGGTGGTAGTGGTTGGGAAGGTAAGGGGTGGGGTGGTTGGAGGGATGTGAGAAGAGAATAAAACAATATGACGACAGGTAGTCTAGTGGGGCTTGAGGGGAGGATGACAACAAATCAAACCCCATTCATCACTTCTTTCCTCGCGCACTCGTCAAATCCCACTTATATCTTCGCCCGCTCCTCGCCTCACCTCAGCATCCGACACTGGCGCGTTCCTTTTCCCACCGTCGTCCTCAGCCATGCCCAGACCTAAGAACTCCCCGTACTTCCTCGCTGCCCTCTTGAGGGCGTCTGTGAAAGCCTGTTTCTTGGCCTTACACACACACTCATGGAGGTTGCCCATGATCCCGTCACCCTCCCCAATGTCCATCCTGGTTGTGCCGTCCTTGAGGGTGATGACGCATGTTGCCATGCAACTCATAAAGTAGTGGCCCTTGCCGGTAGGGTCGGTACTGGGGCCGTAGATTTGCTTCAGATCGATATCTTTGAACTGCGAGGGGGGGTGGGAGAGGTGTGTTGGGAGGGAGGGTTCCGCTGTTTAGTTTGTTTCTCATAAATGGTCGATCAGAGGCCGTTTTCTTCTTCCTAGTTTATCATTCTCAGGTCGAAAAATGGTGGGCTATCTCTTCGTCAGAACAAACAACGCACTCTCCACACCCTCTTGCCAATCTCTTGCCGCCCCACCTCACCTCCTCACTCCAACCGTCAACACCGAAAACCGTGTTGAGATTTTGAATAACGACAGAACCCGTCAGATACTCATACCACTTTTGGCCTTGCCCTATCCTGCTCTTGATTTGCTTCTTGATAGGAGGCACATTGAGCTCCGCCTTGATCTTCGACAACTCCTTCGCCGTCCAACCCCTCTTCCCGCCCCCTGCCCCACCAAGACTAACAAGCTCCTTCAAAGAAGCCAACTCCCGCGTCAACGTGTTAATCTGCTGCTGCTGCTGCTGGACAAGCATGAGGAGAAGGCTGCTGTTCGAGCTCAGCTCGTCCTGCGCCTGCCTTCTGACACTCGATTGGGAGATTGAAGGCTGCCTGGGAGGAGGGTGACTACCGAAGCTCGCATCATAGTCGCACGAAGTATCCATTTCGTCCCAGAATGACCTAAAAAAGCTAATCTCGAGGTCACCTCCCTCCGAACTCCCCTTTGATGAAATTCTCCTTTGTGGAAATGGAACGCTTTATTATATTCGCACAATGGCAGAAAACTGACTTAGAGATGTGTGGGAGGGTGCGTGAATGGTGTCAGTGACACTTCAGAACAAGGAATGTGAAAACTGTGGAAATTTTACTTCCTCAAATCTAATTTATTTTCTTTTTGTAAATAGGGTTACCATGCTGCGTTTCCTTATCCTACACATCCTCCTGGTTTCTCTCACCCTCTTATATGCTTCCACCAACGCGTTCTCTGTTATGGGGGGAAAATCATCCTCGTACTCACTGTGTACGCACTCCAAGCCACTGTGTACTCGGTTGTATTCCAAGTCCAAGCCTCCGCGTGATCTCGTCCTCTACCGCGACAACAACGGATGGTGTCCCTTTTGTGAGAGGACATGGACCCTACTCGAGCAGACAAAGACCCCCTACACCGAGAAGCTCATCAATCTGAGGTCAAAGCCCCAGTATTACCTCAAATTGGTCCCCACCACCCTCGTCCCAGCCATCCAGTTCGACGTCTCCGTCCGCAAGGACAAGGATATTATTAAGGAGTTAGAATCCGATATGTTCTCGAACGTAACCAAGATCATGAAGAGGAGGAACCCCATTGCAAGGATGATGGGGAAAAGGCGTGTCGTGATTTGGGAGGTGAGAATGGGTAGAAGCGAAAAGACACTCATCGACGACGAGATAAATAGACTTGTCAAGTACCTTGATCCCTCGGGCGACGGGCAGATAGACCTCGTGGAGCTCGAAGGTGCCTTTCGTAAAGCAAGGCGAGCTCGGGCGAATTCCAAAAACTGACGCAACCCCTCGGTCTTCGCTTCGCTCATCGCGCGTAGTCGGTGCAGACAATGATGGCCATTGAGAAATTCCTTTCCCCTCAGCACCCCGGAAAGATATTCATGGCAGACTCCCCTACCAAGGAGAAGGCCGAGAAGCTTCTCTCGGATGTCACGAAAGCAGGCTTCACTCTGAACTATCCTCGCGGTTTCGGAAACAACACCTCCACCCCTTCCACCACCCCCGAGGAGCGCAGGAAAAACTTTGAGGATGCTCTTACGGCCCTTGACTCCTTCCTTGCCCTTACCGGCGGGCCCTTCATGCTCGGCTCTGCCTGGACAGCCTCCGACATCAATATCATACCAACCCTTGAGAGGCTACGCTACCAGCTTCCCATCTCGCAGGATTTCGTGCTCTACGATGCTGGCAGGTGGCCCGCCATTGCTGGGTGGTTCGATGCAATGGATGGTCTCGAAGGCTATTACGGCAGGACGTCGGGGGACGAGATATCTTGGCTCTCCACCATCCCCGTGTTCGCCCGAATGTTCCAGGGCCCTGACGGAATCTCCAAGGAGTCCGAGGAGAAAGCCGTTAGGGCCGAAGAGAGAATTAAGGAGCTCATGGAGGAACTGAAATCTACTGACTTGTCCACCTTGGACGAAGCGTACCGTTACGAGGCCGCGTCTAAGATCCTCAACAATCGAGAAGCTATCGTATCGGACATTGTTAACTCAGCACCTAAATCTCAAGACCACATTGCGAGAGTGGACGACATCAGGGACAACAGGGAGGCTATTGAGGAGATGCTCGAGGTTGTCATCTTTAAGCTCTTAATGTCGGACCTCACCGGCGGCAACGAGGAGGAGGAAGGCCGCGTATCTGACATTTACGCCGCGATCGCGAGACAGGGGGCCGAGGTGATGGCGCAAAGGGTCTGTGCACCCAGGGACATGAGCGCACCGGCCGCGAAAGCTTTACGCGTAGCATTGCTCTCTGTTTGTTAGGGATAATTTTGACCCAATGGAAAACATATTTGACATCAAACACACATTCTTCTACACCCTCTCCACCATTTCGACGTCTCCGAATACCCTGCCGTTCCCTTCCTTTCCCGACCCGACCTCATTGCCGTTCGAACCCACCAGCTCATCCAGCATCCTCCTCGATGCACCCACGTCTCCCTCCTTAAGCGCGTCTTTGAGCTTCTGCACGCTTGCTAGAGTGACAATGGCAAGACCCCTGAAGACGACTGCAATCGTGAAGAGCGTGCTGAGTTCCACAAAGGGGTCTGTGTCCTCGAGGCCAATAACCTGGAGGGGGGGAGATTAGCTCAAATACATTTTGTTGCAACCCTCGAATCCTTTCCTAGATTCAATTCGCTTGCCGCTCACCTGCAGTGCTAGCCTACCCAAATTTCCCTCATCACTTCCGTCCCCAACAAACTCCAACGCCTGCGGGCACGTTTCCCCTTCCATCAGCCCAAAACCGCCCCCCCCCATACCCGGGACAATCGCAGCGGCCGTCTCGTTGTAGCTCTGCAGACTGCAGCTGGCACTCAAGTAGCAGCAAAGGAAATCGTTGACGACAAGGGCTCGCTGGGTGATCGCCGTCACACTCACGTAATAAATGGGCTTGAAGATAGTGGGGATGTTCGGCAGCTTCACCAGCATCCCCCCAAACAACGTCGCACCACCCAGCACGACAAAAAGAATATCGTATGCACTCTTGGCATTGTCGAAGCAGCAGCAGAAGAAGCAGATCACCGACTGCCACGAAACGGCCCCGCACATGAGGGCAACGACGCAGAAGAGAATGTTGGTAGGGTTAGGATTCATGTCGTGGAAGGCGTAAGAAACGGAAATCAGGATGGCCGAGTGCAGCATTGCGCGCGGGATCTCGGTTAGCATAGTGGAGATCACGTAGCTCCTATTCGCGACGACACCCCTTTTCCGCTCGTTGATGAAGATCCTTCGCTCGTCGTAGTACTCCGGAACGAGGATCAAGTATTCCATTATGAAGACGACGCTGGAGACACTGAAAAGGATCATAAACGTCTGATAAGGCTTGTTGAAATCATCCCCGCCGTTGCTCTTCCACGAAAAGGCGTACGCGATGATACCCCCTATTACACCCAACCCCAGCCAGGACTTAAAGGTCTTCGCTGGATCCGTGTTGAGCCTCTGAAAGCGCCGAGCAAACAACTTCACCACCATGCTCCAATTGTTGGGTTTTGAAACTGCCCTCACTAGCCTTCCGTCCCCCTCCTCCATGCCTAAGCACTGCTTCCTTATCTCCGCCAGGGTCCCAGCGGCGTGCTTGCTCTCGGAGAAATGCTGAGCAAGCGTCGAGAACTTTTTACTGTTGGGAGTCGTTCTTCCTCCCCGAAGGACAACCTCCCCCCCCCCCTCCTCCCCCCCCTCCGTGTAATCATCGTCGTCATCATCAATCGTAAAGCTACTTTCCTGCTCCCCCCCATTGACAACATCGTACCCCTGCATTTCGTGTCTCTTCTCACGCACCCTGGCCTTGACCTTTCTGACTAGTCCCCCGATTCGTCCTCCACTCCCCGACCGCCTCCTTCGCTCCTCCTTCTGAACCTCCTCGCCACCCCCCAATCCCACCGCGTCAATGACAAAGTCTGCCGGATTGTCGTAGTCGTCGAGGTCAAGCGAGGTGTGTTGTTTCAGAAAGTTTGCCGCATCCTCCCTCTTGCCATTGTAAATTGTAACCCCCCCCTTTCCGAGCAGGATGACGTTGTCGAAGAGATCAAATATCTCAGATCTGGGTTGATGAATCGTGCACATGACTGTTCTTTTGTGATTCTCCGCGATTCTCTTTAGCTTTGACACCAATTGGAGCGATGTCGTTGAATCGAGGCCGCTAGTCGGTTCATCGAGAATCAGGCAACCTGGGTTGCAAAGCAGCTCGATCGCAATGCTCAGCCTCCTTTTTTGCCCACCGCTGATTCCCTTAAACGTGGCCCCACCTACAGGGGCGTCAGCCCTGTCGGCAAGATCAACTTCCTTCATAACCTCCAGTGCCCTTCCTAACTTCTCCTTGACCGTCATGGTGTCGGGCAGTCGAATCAACGAGGCAAAAGACAACGTCTCCCACACCGTCAGGTTCTCAAACAAGAGTGTATCGTCCTGCTCCACGTATCCGTTTCCCCTTAATATCTCGTCGTACTCCTTCTTCTGATACATGACGCCATTTACGATCCTGCAACCTTCAAAGTGCCCCACTGTCGCGTGGCCAGATATTACATTCAAGAAAGTCGTCTTGCCAGACCCACTCGGACCCATGATCGCAGTGAGTGTTCCTGGGTTGAACGTAGCGCTTACATTCCTCAGAATTCTCTTGTCTCCGATGAAATAGCTCAAGTTGAAAAAGGAGAGCTTTAACTTATCGTGTCCAATTTCGGACGCAAACTGCGTGCCACCATCGGCCAACCTCCGGAAAACTTGTGGGTGGTAGATTTCATCGCACATTCTCTTCGATTGCGTGAAGGCCACGGCAGAGGCGATCAGGGGAATTGCAAGGACGAAAATTGCCGTAGCCGTGATGGCGAGCGTGGCGCCCTTGTTCTCTGACTGAAGGAAGTGCGACGGAATACTTCTCTTCATCTTTTCGCCCCTATTGTCGATGGACGTCTTGCAGCGATCACTGAGTGCGTCATAGTTTGCTTGCAAACATATCGTCATCTTCTCAAAATTCGCCCTTTCCTCAGGCTCGCAGAGATCCACGACATCATTGAAACACGGCGGCCCCCCTTTTCCTGGTCCGTTGTTGGGAGGCCCGGGCAGAGTGTCAATGTCGATGTTCTCAGGTATCTTCGACAAGGCCTCTCTGCATTCTTCAGACAGCTCCCCGACCTCCTCTCCATTGTACGCCTTCTCCAAACAGTCCCTTGCCTTTTGCGGGGAGAAAAGAGCAGTTGCACCACACAGATTTCCAATGTCTGTGTAGCAGACTTGACCAACATGGATCCATTCATCTTGGTTGGGGCCTTGGCCCAAGGTGAAATGGACCAAGAAGAAAAGAACGAGATACAGCAGTTCGCTCACGCGGAGATGCATCGTAGGGGATACCCGGGGGCAAGGAGAGGGCAAATGGGAGGAAAAGGGAGCTGCTTGTTGGAACCCAAAATAAAGATGCTCTGAAGTCTGAAGTCTTTTTATGATCGACAATATCTAGTTGATATACAGCCTTCTCTACATTAAGATGCGGCAGCCGAGACCTCAGCCGGCTCAACCTCCTCTTTTTTCTCCTCCGTTGCTTTGGTTTCCTCCACGTCCTTAGTCTCTTCTGTGGCTTCCTTCTCGAGCTCGGCCATGAGAGCATCTTCATCGTCTCCCGCCGTCACTTCTTCAGTTTTCTCCTCGGGCTTCACCGCCAACGGCGCAGCCGACGTGTGTGCGACAGTGTGGGTCCGGCTCCTCCCAGCCGCAGCAGCCTTGGTCTTCTCAAGTTCCTTTTCCTCCTCGGTCAATTCAGCCACAGGGATGCTCTCCTCAGCGAGCGGCGCGGCGGACCTGTGAGCGACGGTGTGGGCCCGGCTCCTCCCAGCCGCAACAGCCTTGGTCTTCTCAAGTTCCTTTTCCTCCTCGGTCAATTCAGCCACAGGGATGCTCTCCTCAGCGAGCGGCTCGGCGGACCTGTGAGCGACGGTGTGGGCCCGGCTCCTGCCCGCCTGGGCTGCCTTGATCTTCTCCAACTCCTTCTCCTCCTCCGTCATTTCAGCCTCTCCCCCCTCTCCGGCAGCGGTGTCAAGGACTTCCTTCGTCTCACTCTCCTCAACTTTAACCTTGCCCCCGCCCCCGCCCCCGCCCTCTCCCCCCCCCTCCTCCTCCTCAGCAGCTGCACCATTGAGGATTCCCAGCAAGCCCTCTTCCGCTCCTTCCTTCCCCGCGTCGCTGATTGCCGCAGCTAGTTCCTTTCGCTTTTGTTCAACCATCTTTTTGGCCTCCTTTCTCCGTTGAACGGCCTGGAGTTTTGTGGCGGCATCGTTTGTCTCCTCATTGTCAGCAATGTCTGTGAGCAAAGTTGCAGTCAAGGTGTCCTCGGCCCCCTTTTCCTCAGAATCCGCTACGGCGGCCTTCTCTTCTTCCTCGAGCTTCTTGAGTTCCGCCCTCTTAGCAGCGACCTTAGCCCTTGCCGTCTTGGCCCTCTGAAGCTGCTGCATCTTGAGGGCTGCCGCATCCTGCTCGGCCTTCTCCTTGGCCAGCAGCTCCTCCTCAGCCTTCCTCTTCTCAGCCTCAACCCTCTCCTTCTCCAGCCTTGCGGCCTCGAGCTTTTTCTCCTCCTCGAGCCTTCTCTCCTCTTCCGCCTTCCTCTCTGCCTCGAGCCTTGCTTCCTCCGCCTTCCTCTCGCCTTCCAACCTTTCCTCCTCCGCCCTCCTCTCCGCAGCTTCCTTCTCTCTTTGGACCCGCACCTTCTCTTCAGCCTCTTTCCTCGCAGCCTCCTCGATCTCGAGCCTCCTCTTGAGCTCGAGCTCTCTCCTCTGCCTGGCCTCCTCCTCTGCCTTCTCTGCATCCAGCTTGGCCTGGAGCTCAAAGGCAGCCTGCTGCTCGGGCGTGATGAGAGCACCAGGAGTGAACCTCGAGAGGAGAGTGGAAAAATCTACATTCTCTTCTGCACCCACCCAGTCCATGATCCATGTGGTGAATTCACTCCTAGATAGAAATCCAGTGATGGGTTTCTCAGCGCTCTGGAACATGACGAGGGTGAACTGCTCCATGGTCTCGTCAGAGGGCTCGTCAGCAGCCCCACAGACGACGTTCACTCCCTTCAGCACGCTGAGCAAAAGGATCGTTACCTCGTCAAGGCTCATGTCTGCGAGCAAGTGGCGAGAGGAGGTGGGGGGGAGTCAGCGTTTGCGAGGAGCAAAAGTGGGGTTGCTTGCATTCGTGTTGATTGCAACATCCGAGGGCGACAGGTATTGCGCGTTTTTCGCCATCAATATGGTTTGATATTGCCGCACTTTGCGCCTCAAGCCTCCGGTCTGCTCTGCTCCTCAGCTTATCCTCACCTCCACTTTCGTGAAAGTCATATATATCGAATATGAGGTCACACTTCGACTTCATGGGTGACGGACTCTCGAGATCCTTGGATAGTAATACCACCGTCGACATGAATGACAGGGCGTTTATTACCGTGGAAGACGGGCCAAAGGCCTGCATAATATTCCTTGCGAGGGAGGTGTCTCCTCCAATTAGGGAAGTGACCACCTGCGCGTCGACTCCAAAGTCAAAGTCACGAGCCCTGTACTGGAGGAGCACTGGGACGAAAGGGAAGGGCAGGAGGATGGCGTGTTAGTGTAAAAGATAGAAAGCCTGTCGAGACTAACAGCTAGGGTAAGGTTGGGAAAAACTTACTATCCTTTGCCGCTGAGAGGTTCCAGCTCTTAAACTCCTCAAACGTTGGCTCGACAGGCGAGGATGATATTCCACCCATTCGAATTGGTCGGTTTGGAAGTGGGGACTGGGAAATTGGTGTAAGGTCCTTCCGCTTAAAATAATTGCTCAAGATGTGGGTTGTCCTGCTCCTCTTGCTGGCGGCGCAAGCTCGAGGAGAGGGGATCTCCCCCGAGACGATTCTGCCTATGCACGAACGGAGGGCCAAGGCGTCAATGCAGACCGCCAATGCCACAGATCCTTCTTTGGACATTAGCATAAGTGCACACTCTCGCTACGAAGTGGGAATGCAGAACGTGATAATCAAGCCATACTGGCACAAGACCATGGACGCGTTCGGCGGAGAGGTCAGGTTCCCGCTGGGATACGAATTGGAGTCGAGGATGCAGTACATGCCAAGCCAGAAAAAACCTCCCCCCATCGGCACTGTCCTTGTAGAGGTAGATGGAGTCCCAATGGCGGACTTTGACTTCTTCGAGGACATACTGGCGGATCCGAAGGAGGCACTTGGAACATCATCTGCGCGTATGGTGCCGATTGTAGGAAAGCAGAGCAAGCACGCGGAAGCTTTCAACACAATTGGATTCCTCAAAGTAGAATTCATCGACCTTCCTAGAAACTACACGTTCCGGCCGATTGGGGACCTTCGTTATGAAATGTCTATGCAGGCCATGGCCGACTACGCCGAGGACCAAGTGCGGCAGCTGGCGGAACTCAAGGAAGAGATGGAGAGGAAGAGCAAGGAGGAGTCTGCGCTGAGGGAGAAACTCTTGAAGGAGGCGGAGGCGGAGGTGGAGAGGAAAGTCAGGGAGCAACTTCTAAAGGAGGAGAAAGAGAGAGGTATAGCAATGGACGCCAAGAGAAGAATGGAGGAGGCCAAGATGCAGAGGGAAGAAGACGAGAGAAGGGCGGCAGAGGCAGGGAAGAGGGCTGAAGAGAACGCATCAGAGGCAGCGAAGAAGGCGAAGGAGAGCGCGGCGGAGGCAGCAAAGAAGGCGAAGGAGAGCGCGACGGAGGCAGCAGAGCGGAAGAAGAGGGAAGAGAGGGAGGCTGCTCAGAGGGTGAAGGAGGAGGAACAAATGGAGAGGGAGGAGGTGAGGAGTGGGGGTTGAGGGTTGTGAAGGAGAAGTTGTGTAGGGGGGTATGGGGTGCGAGATAAGAAGGGTGTTCACGCCTCGTCACCTCACCCCCCCCTCCTTCGCCCCTTCTTTCTCCCTCTTTCTCTTCCGTCACACACCTCGCAGAAGGCAAGAATGCTCAAAGAGATGAAGGAAAAACAAGAGAGACTGCTGAAGCACGAATACCCCGTATCTCAGTCTACCGAAGAGAAGACAAACTTGAAGAACGGAAGAGACAACTTTCCTGGCTTTGAGTTCACGATAGTTTTCGACGACGAAGATGTATCCATGGGCATGAGCTTCGACTTAGACTCCAAGGACGGAACCATAGTCACGGAGGTCGCCCCCGGCTCGCCTGCTCTAACGGCAGGGGTTCAACCAGAAGATCACTTGATTGCAGTGGGTGGGGAGAGCATCGTTGGGCTCGACACGAAGAAGGGCATCAAAAAGATTATGAAGTTGAAGTGGCCAAGAAAGCTCCGCTTCAAGGTGCCAGAACGTGTGTTGGGTGAGGGAGAGGCTCCGGAGGAGGAGGAGGGGGAGGGAGGGGAAGCGGGAGGCGGGGGAGGGGCAGAAAGTGGTAGCCAAAAGGCAGGGAGTAACTTTGTGCTCCACATTGTCTCACCCTATGCACTTCACGGCTCGTTCCCATTGCCATCGTCCTCGTGGGGGGGGCCAGAGGGCGGAGAGATGCCTTGCGGGCCTCCTGCGGACGGCGGGTTGCTTACATTCAGCCTCTCAGGAAACGACAGCACTCTCTGCCAGTACGATGTGAGAAAGGTCAAGGAGGGGGAAACGTGGACAAATAATGAAGTTATCTTTGCCCGGAGGGGAGTGTGCGGTATGGTGGACAAGGCAAAGTTCGCATCCCACGGTGGAGCAGGGGCGATGATTCTAGTGAACAACGAGCCCAAGGCCCTGTCAGAGATTCCCAAGGGCCCAGTTGCAACCAACGACATCAACCAGAGGGGAACAGGAGTCTTTAGCGTCGGTGGGTTGTACGGTAGCATCGTGACAGAAGCCCTCTTGAATGTGCCAGGCCTAGATCACGTAGAGGGCTACATAGGCTGCAAGAACAGCAAGAACGCAATGCTTCCGAGTGTAGGAGCAGTCGCCGAGCGCAACAGAGATAACACCGGGGGGAGGATTTACGTGGTTGGGGGAACCGCGGGGCACAAGTCTAAGGCAGAGGAGGGGTACGGCTTCGCTTGGGCGGCCTTTGGCCCCTCAGCCGGGGCGGGGGGGGGCTTTGTTGATATAGAGGGGGGGGGAGGGAAAAACATTCCATTCAGGATCATCGCAGCGCGTCCAGAGTACGGCTGCAAGGCGGCCGACTACGAGGTCAAGGTGGCGGGGTCGGTCGCGGTAGTTCTGAGGGGAGGGGGCTGCTCCTTCGGGGATAAGGCTATTGAGGCAATGAAGGTAGGGGCAGTCGGGCTCATTATCGTGGACGACGACAAGAACGACAACCAGGTGGACAGGGAGCCTCAGAGAGTCATGGCAACAGAGGAGCAGACGGAAGCCATCCGCATTCCAACTGTCATGGCTGTCCACTCCTTTTGGAGGGATTTGTTCTATCAGGATAATCGGCAAAAGATCAGTGGACCAGCGCTTTATGGTATGGGAGTTACGGAAGGTTAGAGGAGAATATAATAGAGTTTAAGAAAATACATTGGCTTTTTATGGCGTTTCAGCGCTATGGCGACCGAAGGTGAATGAGGGAGGGGTTTGGGATGGCCCTGGGAGTTTAGCAAATACAATCAATCGGAGAGAATGAATCGGATCAAAACTAGATGATTATATGTTACAACAGGATCGACCAACTTTGAACCAAATTTTTAATTTTGGAAAAGAACCAAGAAAAGCGAAAACTTAGAGGTGAGGACGTACGAGGAGTGGCCATTGACTATCAATAAGAACGTTTAATGCATAAGAAACACAAATTCGGCCGTATATAGAAACCTCTGAAGAGTTTTTAGAGCTCCCCCGAAACCAGTAAATTCTGAATCCAGGGATTATTCATCTTCATGAGAACCCCGACGGGATTTTAGCTACACTCCGGGCTTACATTGTCCTACGTCCAGACTTACTGACGTCTTTTGACGAATATTATCACCCTTTATCCCTCACAACCTCCCCCCCTTTCCCCTCCCGTCCTCAGCCAAAGTAAACCCCAAGAATCAGCCCCTGTAAAAGCTTCGTTGAAGGTAAGAATGTGCATTGAGACCTAAGCTCAGGTGGTACGAGACGTAAATTGAGAAAGAAACTACCGCAACGTAAAAATACAACGTCAACTCAAATCCACCTTGGTGCCTCGACCAAGGACGGTGGGGTTGGTTGACTGCACTGGAGTCAATCGCCGTATATTAATTAGCGATAACTGTTGTTGCCCCTCATCATCTCGCCGCGACCATACCGTTACCAAAAACACCTCACTTATCCCCAAACTACCCTTCCACCTTTCAGCCTTCCCCCCCTTCATGAGCATGAAAGTTAGCCCCAAGCAGGCGGACGAGCAAGTCATCGCCGTAAACGACGACGAGAGGGGCCCAACTGACCAAGAAAAAAATGTCGACGTTGAGAGCAAAGTAAAAGAGGAGATTGCTGGTGCTCCTGACGATATCATTGAGTTGATCAATGACAATGATATGGAGAAGGGACGCGTTACTCGCGTCGACGATCCCCCCGGCGAGCTAGACGACGCTGAAAATCTGGAGGAAAAAATAGCCGAGGGGTTCCAACTGTCCCCAGTCAGTGTCGGTGACACCGAACGGACTGATGAGGAGATTGACCAAACTGTGCTGGAGGCTCTTGCCAATATTATTAGGAATGAGCCCCAGGATTATAGCAACGAGGAGGAAGCAGTGGTGGGGGACGGCAAGGAGTTTTATAGGAAGTGCATGGCAGGCAAGAAATTCAAGAATGTGAAGAGTCCAGATCCCAGGGTGAAGATGAAGTTTGTCCATCTTGAGGGGGAATCTCAAGGCATTGGGATATGCGAGGCTGTTGTCGATGCTTCACTTGCAGAATGTGTGGCATATGAGTTCATTAAGGATTCAAGGCAGAGGCAAGCCAAACTTGGGAAGAAGTACAAGGCGATCAAAACAAAGAAATTGAATGGCCACTCACAGCTTTATTTAAACAGAAGGAGTCTTGGGGTACGAGGGCTTTCTGATAGGGAGTGGAGAAGCTTTATTTGCTGGCAAAAGGAGGAAGGAGGAATGAAATGTTGGACAGTGTACAAGGACACCGACCTGCTGAACAAAGACTTCCCAATGAACTCTCGGACTGTGCTTGCATCTGCGACAACTACCTGGATGTTTGAGGCACTCACAACCACAGGCGGTGTTCCCCAGACTAAAGTCATATTTGCTTCGAAGGTGGACATCAAGGGCTCTGTGCCAAGCTTCATCATGAATCGCTTGTCAACAATGTATGCAAGCAACATGATTGAATTACGGAAGAAGTTTCACCAGAGTGATGACAAGTTTGACAGGGCTGCGCTGGAATACCTTGCAAATATCATCAAGAATGAACCTCAAGATAACACAGAGGAGGAGGAGAAGGCGATTAGGAAGGGGAAGTTCGTCTATGAGAAGTGCAAGGTGGATAAGAACTTTAATGAACTGAAGAGTCCTGATGAGAGGGTCAAGATGAAGCTAGTTCATGTTGATGGGGAAAGTCTTTGCACTGGTTTTGCCACTACTGTGGTTGATGCTAGTGTGGAGGAGTGTGCAGCAGGTGTGTTTACAAAATTAGGCAACAGAGAAGACACAAGAAACTCCAAAAAACAAGGTATAACCTTCTTGAAAGTCATCAAAGTAAATCCACACACCATCTACTACATCACAACTAGGAATCTTGGCATCCCTCGATTTTCTCCTCGTGATGGGAGGAGTAAAGTTACCTGGTGCAAGCAAGATGATGGCAAAGTTATCATTGATGTTGCAGACACAAAGGATATTCATGTAGACTTTCC
>BRYA01000140.1:48188-66042 GCA_030267965.1 Triparma columacea | reverse complement strand
TCTCTGCTTCAGGAGGATGGTGAAATCCATCTCACTGTCCGCCATCTGCCTGCGAAAGCGTGAGGGGCAAACACGACGAAGATGTTGAGTGAGCTGGGACGAATAATATTTTCGCACATACGTCGCTGCTGCTGCCGCAATATCCTTTTAATTGCTCAGGAGTCCAAATCCCCTTCCCCTTCTCTCCCCCTTCCCCCCCGTATCCTCCCTCCACAACAATCCCCTCCTCCGCTCTCGACTTCTATTACAATTCTCACTCTCACCTTCGTTCGTCCTTATCCACTTAGCTTCAGTGTCTCAAGACCCTGTTGCGAGAGTTCTCGAAATGCAACTGCCCTGCTCTAAAGCTCTCACAGTCACACAGGCGATCAAAATGCGTTACGTTGTTGGGTTATAGTAAAGGATAACAGCAGTGTAAAGAAGAATGTAATTATAACTCGATAAGCCACAATAAGCCAAGAGAAAAGTAAATGAGGCAAGTTGCCGGCTCACTGTTAGGAGGTCAAGGTCAGGTTGCAAAAATACTTGTCTTCATTTCACGCCTGAACCAAACCGCGCGGTTCAGCAATGTATCCGACCGTACTGTGAACAACGCCAGAATCGTAGGGGGGGGGGGTAATAAAATGATATTCATTTCTGTGAAAAAATGTTTTATCATGTCTCCTCCCCTCACAATGGCATCCACCTGCTACCCTTCTCGCCACTGTTGGAGTTGTCTCTGCTGTTGTTATTGTGAACGAACACGTACTGAACATTCTCGTCCCTCTGTATTTTCTCCATGGCCTTCCTCCACTCCATTTCCTGTTCATTCCTGTACGATTTCACGCCCCCGTTCCTACCGCTCGTCCCTCCGTCTACGCCGTGGCCCCCCCTGCCTCCCCTTTCTCCCTTCCTGCCGACTTCCCCCGAGTGCACCCTGGTGATCTCCCCTCCTCCCCCCCTCCCTCCCTTGCTTCCGCTCCCCATCTTCATCATGAGTGCCTCCATCCCCTCCCCTGACGCTGCGAGCACGAGGCCTTCCTCGGTCTCGGGCATTGCCCAGCAGGTGTAGATGAGGGTGAGAAGGAGGACAAATCCGAAAGGAGCGAAGCTCATGTACCCGATGTTCTCCTTCATGATGGGGAACGTTAACCCGATGATGAAGTTGCAGAACCAGTTCACCTGGCAACAGGCCTCTACAGCGACCTTAACGCTCTCGGGGGAGAGGATCTCCCCCGGCAGGAGCCACGGTATCGGTCCCATCCCAATTTCGAAGAAGGCCACAAACGCTACCACGCTGATTAGGGGGCCGTTTTTGTAGACCTTGAGGGTCTGGAGGGACGTGAAAGCTAATATCCCCCCCACGGCAACGAGCATTCCCCCCGCGCTAACGATGACTAGGTCCCGGCGCTTGCACCTGTCCATAAGTACGAGTGCCGCCCAGGTTGCGAGGACGTTGACTGCTGCCACGATGATGCTCCCGACGAGGGGGTCCTCTACGACCCCGGCGAAGAAGTAGGTGGAGTAGTAAAATACTGCGTTGATCCCGCAGAACTACTGTGCGACGTGGAGGGTTATCACGAATAGGAACGTTCCCCCGTGTTTGTTCATGTTCGCCGGCCAGGAGGTGTGAATGAATGCTAAAAATGGCCCACCCCAAGAAAACTCAGTTCAATGCAAGTTTTGGCCCTTATAATCTTGATAGGGCCCTAACGCCCTAAAACCGTATTTATTTCACCCTGGAATTCCTCAGATATATTTTTTATTCGCTGGATAACAACTCAAGGGTGAATGTAAGTGTCCGGGGGGGGGGATATGAGGTACCTCATCGAGTGGTTGGCTTTTCTGCACCTTCTCCTGACAGTAAAATTGTAGGGTGGGAGAACGGTTTCGCTTTGGATCCTCTCTCTCATTTTTCTTCCATTGACTGACTAATCGCACCTAATCTTGCAGGATGGGTAATTTAACTAGAATAGAGACGCCAATCTTGTTAAATCTTCCGCGCAGACTGCTCGCATGGGTTATTGGAGTCTCATTTTACTCCATGGCCCAGGGCATATCATGGGAGCTGAGGCCTTCCAATACCGTCGCTCAGTTGAAGCATGCTCCCTTTTTGGCCGCCATGAAGCAGGAGGCGAGGTGAGTGAACGCTATAATTTCTTTCCCTCGCCCCAATATCAACCACTAATCCGGCTGCTTCGCTTCTTGCTTCGCTCGCCGACAGCGGCAGTGCTACTGGCTTTGACGAGGCCGGGACTGATATGGGACAGCGTAGTCTCAGCAGCCCTCCCTCGTGTCTCGTTGACGCTGGCTGCGACGTTAGCATAATGAACAGCGACAGTGACAGTATTACTGACTTTTCCGCCGCCTGCTCTGACATCGAACAATTGCTTGACTGTCTTCATGATTCCTCTAGCTGCGGCGATTATACGATAGATTCGGTCGACCAGGACCTACTGGTGCTTGAAGATTGCTACTGCTATTTCAGTGGTGAAGGTTGTATGCCTCAGTGTCTTCTCGACTCTGGCTGCGGTGCGGCGGTGAGCACTGACACTTTTCCTGACTCTGCGGCCTGCACTGCCACCGAAACCCAGATTGAGTGTGTCGAATCTTCTAGCTGCGACACAGATACAAAAGATAACATGCTCGAAGGGCTTGGCATGAGAATGGATCTTTGCGATTGTGTCCTCGACTCTAGCTGCGATTTTAGCATTATGTCAAATCCACACTCTTCTGCAACCTGCAATGACGTTAACACCTTGATGGACTGCATTGATACGTCTATGACTAGCTGCGACGGGGGAACAACGGAGTTTATCCAAGAGCACCTTGAAGATTTTGAAAATTGCTACTGCGTGAGTTGAATGTTAAAGAAGGAAGCTTCGCATGAATATCTTCACTAATCCTTCGTCATCACTCGCACCGCAGTATGATGACTGTACATTCTTCGAGGAAACCTTACCTCAAAGATTTGAACTGAACACGGACACAGAACTGAACACGGACAATTGCGCTGTACAGGGGGCGTGCATCAGCTCATTGGCATATGGACCCTCAGAGGACTGCACGTTCACGGTGATTGAGGACGGGGTCCTGAGTATCAACTCCTTTGATATTAGTACTGAGACGCTTTTAGTTGGAGAGAAAGCTTATTTTGGCTCTAATGGACCAGAAGGCGTGATTGTCTCTGCAGGAGATCAAATTATCTGGTCTACACCGGAATTCCTCTTTAGCTTTGGATCTAATCTAGGTTTTGAGATTTGTATTGGCGACCCTTGTGTTGCCAGCAGCTCTCTCTCTGATGATGGCTCTGATGGTGGGAAACTCTACTGCGTCAATGGAGGAGTTATAAGTGGAAGTACATTGTCTGGTTGCATCTGCACCTGTCCAACAGGTTACGACGGTGATAGCTGCAATACCTGTCCAGTTGGCTACACCGGCACACCTCCTGACGACTGTGTCGCTATAAGCTGCGAGGCTTCTTCCACCATTACTGACTGGCAAGGATTGGATGGAAAATTTTACTGCATCAATGGGGGAGATGTTGGAGGAATTACCGGCTCATGCACTTGCTCAAACTGTGACACAGGGTTTGTCGGAACCCACTGTCAAGGGATGCAACACTTCGTTGATGGCATGACGGAGCTGTTTAATAAGATTAGCAACCAAGACACCGACGAATTCACTCAAGCCATAGGCAACTCCATTATGCCCTTTGGAGACACCACCGTGTTGACCGAAGGAGAGTACAGGTGCACTGAGGGGACTTGCGCGCAGACAGCTAGTGCGTCTAACAGATCCCCAACAATGATGATCCTAGTAGATGTATATGGCGACATTAACTGCGTCAACGACAATGCAAGCTGTGTTTTGGACGGAGAAGATGCGCGGAGAATAATGTTAGTTGCAGGAACAGGTCAGGGAAAACTTTCGATCCGTTCTGTAACATTTAAGAACGGGAAAAGTGATGATTCTGGGGGAGCGTTAGGTATCAGCAACAACCCAGAAAATGACGATTCAGTGACCATAGTGGACCTTCATCTCACCATTTTCCTATCAAATAGAGCTACAGGCAATTACGACCTTCTTGGGAATGGCGGGGGAGGTGGAGCAATATACCTTACTTCGCCAGTGTCAACGTTGAATATATACGGAACAATCTTTACGGATAACCAAGGTCTCCTTGGCGCTGATATTTATAATGCGGGTGGAGACGTCACAATCCACGAAACGTGTAGTTCCCCATACGCCTCGAATATACCAATCAAAGGTGAGGCAAGAATATTGTAGGATCCGAACTGTCGCCATTATCCGTAGTTGACATCGTCCTCCATAACGCTAACCCCCCCCCCCCTCCCCCTCTTGACAGGCACCGCTTTGGGCGCCGACGGTATAATTGATGGCTCCCTCTACAGCTTGAATTGTAGGTTTTACCACTGCCCCGCCGGTTACTCAAACCCAACCGCTGGCTTGTCAGCCTCTGACTGCGAAGAATGCGTTGCAGGAAAGTTCTCAACCTCTGGTTCTGGCACTTGTTCTGATTGCCTAAAAGGTAAGTACCCCACTTCTCTCCAATCCTTTCCTTTCAACACAATCTAACTCACTCCCAACAGGTACCTACAGCAGTTCTCAATCAGAGACTTGCACAAACTGCCGTACCGGAACTTACGCCGAGTCCACCTCCACAGTCACTTGCACTGGCTGCTCTGTTGGCAAGTACCTACCCACTGAAGGTTCCTTCTCCCAGTATGACTGCATCAATTGTGACGCTGGAAAGTACCAGGCATTCTCCGGTCAGGCTCAGTGTGAAGAGTGCGTAAGTGGAAGGTACTCTGCCGAAATGGCAAACATTTGTACTACTTGCCCGCCAGGGACATATTCGTCGTCTTCTAGGGCAACACAATGTAACCTTTGCTCCGCAGGGAGATATTCAGCACAACCTAGTAGCACCGCTTGCGAGGTTTGCGCTGAGGGGACCTACAATAACTTTGAGGGGGCGTTCATGTGCTTGTCTTGTGCTGGCGGGAAGACGCTCAATGAAGAAGGTGACGGCTGCAAGGTGTGTCCTGCCGGTTACTTCAGCTTACAGGGAGACCTGGCGTGCTCGCGTTGTGAAAATGGGACCTTTAGCAATGATCCTGCAGGAGCCATGAGGTGCACTGTTTGCCCCAGGAACTTCATGTCGAGCGCAGATTACTCTGACTGCATAAGCCAACCGGGTCATTACACAGTGACGGCCAATTCTGATGAGGCGATCGAAGTTCCTGACGGAGTCTCCGAGACAAAACCTGGCATGAGCCTCCAATTCCTCGATCTCCTCGAAGGGTACTACCGCACTGGCACGAACTCCACGGAAATCATCCCTTGCTACAGCGAAAGTCAATGTTTAGGTGGGTCCAACGTGAGCTCTTACTGCACAGAAGGTTACGAGGGGGCCCTCTGCGCCGTCTGCTCGTCGGGCTACGCAGCCGTAGGAAGTGGAAAGACTCTCCGCTGCAACGAGTGTTCTGGAAGCTCCACAGCAACCATTATTGCAATAGTTGGAATGGTTGTCGTTGTCATTTTAGCAAGTGTGACGTACGCATTCTTTGGAGGGAAGAAAAAGCAAGAAACGCTGAGAACTAGTTCAGAAAAGGGTAGGGCGGCGATGATTAAGGTCGCAAAGATCCGCCCTTACATGATGATCTTATTCGGGTACTTTCAGGTGAGTTGGAGTTGAGAAAGACAGAAGTAGCATCAAATGACTAACCCCCCCCCCCCAGGTCGTCGGAGGACTTGGATTCCTCTTCGACATCAAGTTCCCTCGATTCTTCTCTACTTTTACTTCCCTCTTTGGCGGTCTCGTGTCTCTCGACTTTGTTTCGTTTCTTCCCATGGGCTGCATGCTACCGTACAACTTCTACAACACGCTCCTCCTCTACACCATCGCTCCACTGGTGACATCCATGCTTCTCATTTGCTATTACCTCGTCCTCTCAAGACGGAGAGATGCGGGGTCCATCTCCAAAGCAAACAAGATCGTCAGTTTCTTCCTGACGCAGTCGTTCATCATTTTTCCAAGCGTTTCCATCAAGGTCTTCAGCACGTTTGCGTGTAGGGACTTCGACAATGGGTGGAGCGTTATAAAAGTAGACCACAACCTCGACTGCAACGCCGACGAGCACACCTTCTACGCGTTGTATGCCACTGCTATGACCCTCGTCTACCCGATTGGCATACCCTTCATGTACTGGGTCCTCCTGTTCAGAAGCCGGAAATTGCTTAACGGAGGACAGAAGGAGAAGGAGAAGATCATGAGCAAGGAACAGGCTCTGAGAGAGGCACTAGAGGAGAGGGTAAAGAACGAGGAGAAAGACCCCACGCTTAAGGCTCTGAGCTTCTTGTACGGCAACTACGAGCCAAAGTACTGGTGGTTCGAAGTCTTTGAGTCCCTCAGGAAACTTTCGTTGACTGGCTTTCTTGTCTTTGTTGCGCCGGGTTCCGCTGCCCAAGTTCTATTCAGCCTAATAATATGCTTCGTAGCACTGCTCGTATACCGTGACTGCAAACCGTTCACCTCCGAGTCTACTGACGGATTAAACAGCGCAACTCAACTGCAACTTTACTTCACTTTGCTTGGCGCTTTGGCGATTAAGGTTAATTTGGATGGAGAGAAATTGCAGGACAAGGGTTACTTTGACGTGATTTTGACGGGAGTGCAGTTCATGCCTGCTCTCATTTCCTTCCTGATGAGCTTGTGGAAGGCCAAAAAAAGCAAGAACTCCAAGAAGATGATGAAGGCTTTTATAGTGCCAGTGATCGGGGAGTACGGGGAGGATGCGATGGAGGAAGTTAAGGGTGCGCTTGGGGATGCGTTCGAGGGTGCCACTGAGGATTTAGAAGGGTTGATTCCGGAAGGGATTGAAATGGACAGGTTCGTGGGAGCCATGATGAAGGCAAAGGAAGTGGTGACGAACATCACTGCGAACATTGATGTGAGCCCTATCATAACAAAGGTCAAGGATAAGGTCAAGGGGGCGGGAAGAGCTTTTGGGGAGACAATGAAAAAAAGTTTAGAGGCGAACACGAAGGACCCACAGGCTGCTTATTCTGCCGCCATCAAGGCGGCGACGGAGGCTTTGGGGGATCTGCCTACGTCTTCGAGTTCGAGCGTGATGGAGAGAGAAAAGAAGGATGTAAAGGAAATTGCGAAGGAAACGGTGGTGAAGAATCTGGAGGGACTGAAGATGAACGTTAAAGGGCAGGTTAGAAACCTTGTGCACGGATGGGTTGAGGATAACGTGAAACCAAAGTTGAAGGAGGGTATCGAGAGGGCGATGCCTGAGGTGAGATGGCTGCCAATGGAGAAGCTGGAGGCTATGCTAATTGAGAAGACTGTGCAGAAGGTTACTAGTGTTACGGATGTGGTGGTGGAGATGATGTTCGAAAAAATTGAGGAGGGCGTGGAGAGGGGGGTGGAGGAAGTCAGAGAAGCTGCTGGTGTGTACTAAGTAGACGTAAACAAAAATAAGAAGCATTTCTGAACAACTCAAATATACCTTTACGGGTGACCTTCCTTCTTTTTTTTCTTCCTTCCATCCTTCCTTCCTTCCTTTCCCCAACACTATAACTTCATACAGAGGTGTTCATATTTGTCATCTGGATGTGAAAGGTGTTTTGCGTTAAAGCATGTTTTTCGTCTCGTTTCCGTAAGGAAATTCAAGGGAACTCACCTCACAGGCATCGTTTGCCCCATCAGGATTATCCTTCTCGTATTCAGCGACGCGTTTGTTGGCCCATGACTTGAACACTTGTACTTGGATGGTGGCGAGGGCGAACAGGGAAATGGCGAGGAATCCTCCTGGCTTGAATAGGTTGATGGCCTTCCCTTCAGGAAGGTCTACCACCTTGGAGGTCATTTCGAAGACCTCGAAACACATGCTTGAGAAGGCCTGAGAAATTTTTAAGAATTGGCGGGTGATAGTTTAGGGGGGGAGGGGGGGGGTCAATGTGGTGTGAGGTGGGGGTTGTAATGAACCGTTGCACATGAGGTCGCCGCTAATTGAGATCGCCGGGCCTATGAAGTCTCTCGCTGATTGGGAATTTCGGGCTCTTAGTTCCCCCTACCCCCTGCAACCCGCCACGCGCCCACCCACCCCTTTCCCCTCACTCCTCACAACCAAACTCACCATCGTCAAGTAACAGGAGATGATCATAAAGAAGACGCCAGAGAGCAACCACAACTTCATGAAGCGGGGGAGAATAGGCCACTTTGTGACCTCGCGGAAGATCTTCGCCTTTTTGGCGGACAAGTCGTCGGCTAACTTGACCTCCTCGTCGATGGGTATGGCGTCAAGGGCCTCCTTCTGCTCGTTAACTGCCTTCTCGAGGTAGAACGCGGCCATGAGCATACTGCCCGACTGCGCCATCCCGGTGACAGAAAGGCAGACTGTGCTGAGGGTGGATGCCCACTCCTTGGTCTCTCCGAGGTAGACAAAAAGCCCGCTGGCGACAGTGGGGGCTATGAGGAGAAAGACGGGGATGGTCCCGACGAGGATAGGGATAACGTCGAGACCCATTATGCCGCACATAACGCTCGTCGGCCAGTCAGGCCCTCCGATGAGGATCGAACACTTGGCCAAGCTTAGCCCAGGCTGCATAAGGATAACCTTCATGGTCCTCATCATGTCGCTGTTGATATTGCACATCTGCCTGATTCCGACATTGTTCCTCATGGTCTCGCCAATGCACTTTTGCTGGATGGTGCAAGCAATGAGCTTCAAAACCAAGCCGAGGCCCATGCAATAGGCAGTCCCGCCACCAGTACCCATGTCGGGCTCGCAGACCTTGACGAGCATGAGGCCGCACATGAAGTAAATGGGCACGCCAGGAACGGGAGGGAGCATGAACATGCATATACCGATGCAGATCATGAGGAGGCTAACGAGGGGCCACTCCCAACCCTCGTCCTCGATCTTCTGCCTCAACATGGCAAGGAGGAGGTAGGTGATTTTCGTCACCAAGATGCCCATGATCTGGACAAAGATGCCGATGTTGATGGCCATGGTGATGACTGGGGTCCATTCCCACGACAAGATCTCCTTCCTCTGCTTGGTGGCAACGAGGGTGAAGGACAACTTCCTCTCCTCGGCATCGAGCTGCTTCGTAAGGGGGAGCCCCAGCTTCCTGATGAGTTGGTTGATGTAGGCGATGCCCCAGTACGCGAAGACGACAGGGAAGCAGGTCAAGACGAAGAGGCCTTTGAAGAAGGTGCCGTAGCCACTGTACTTCTCCCTGAACTTGTTGATGAAGTTGTTCTCCAAGTCAGCCGTGAACGACTTGGCACCATGGACCCCGATAGCAACTAGGGCACCCATAAGGATGGCGAAGACGATGAAGGCCATGAGTGCACTCGTAATGCCTGCGTTGGATGCGGCGAGACTACTGGCGACCCAGAACAGGAAGCAGATGCACATGAACATCTTCATGAAGGCTTGGGGGCTCGCATTCTTGTGTTCGGGGTTGAGGAATACGAAGACGAAGGACGCAAAGAAGTACACGAGGGAGGTAAAGAGGGGGGTGGACCAAATCATGAAGGAGTCGAGGCAGGTGTCATAAACGTTGGCGCACTCGCTGGTGCAGCCTCCGACCATTCCGTTGGTAGGCATTCCGATGGGGACGTAGTTTCCGTTCGCGTCCACCCCGCTGTAGCAATTCCACGTCTTCTCTTTTGGGTTGTACTTTGACATGCAGGCAGGGTAACCATTTTCGGGGTCAAAGTTGGGAGGGCAGCCGACAAAGAGGGCGTAGTTGTCCCTAACCCTTGTGCTCCATTCATGGTCATCGTCGCTGAAGGTCCAAACGACCCAGGCGATGCCATTTACGACGGCCCAGAAAAAGAGGGGACCAGGGAGCCATGAGATGTAGTTCCTGAAGTTGCTCCTGAAGATGATGTGACGCCACATCATCAAATACATTGGAAGTAAGAGCATGAAGACAATGAGCGGGGCAAAGGAGTAGTTGGCAGCACTGAAGAATACGCCGACTAGGAAGCCAATCGCTGCGGGGTGGGGTGGGGTGGGTGGGGTGGTGAGGTTAGTTGAAACTACGGGGAAGGGAAGGCCCATCAAGCCAAAGTCCCGGTTGCCCCTCAGGCGCCCCTTCAGCGCCCTCCCAACCCTCCTACTCCCCCATACACCCGCCTCTCCCACTCCCCTCTCAGGCCCCCTTAGAAACTCACCATTGAGGGTGAAAAGAGCAGCCCTTATGGTCCTCATGCAAGAGCTCTCCCAGTAACTAAAGTCGAGAATGTAGAGGCCGCTGAGGCACAAGAAAACGACCGATAGGCAGCTGAACCCAATTGTGCTATGGTCGATCGCGAACTTCATGCATTCCCTCCCATATCCAACCCCCGAAAATCCAAGGCCATAGGCGGCAATGGGGAGGAAGGTGATGATGCTAAGGAGAATAAACCATGGCAGCGGGATGGGTTCGAGGGGTGGAATCGCGGCAATGTCGGTAGCGATGTCGGTAATCTTCTTCTCAGTTTCCTTAATTGCCTTGGTGGTGCTCTCAATCCCGGCTCGGATAGTGTTCAATCCTTTGCCAAGAGCGTTGGACATTTGGGGTTTGCGGTCTGCCCCGGACATGACTTAATCCCGTGTTTGACTACCTGTGGTGAACTTCTATCGCAATAGACCTTGGAGCACTGGCTGTTTCCACCAGAACAAATTTGGAATTTTGGCACCCTTCACTTTTCGATCCTTGAAAATTTTGGAGGCAATAATAAAGTCCAATAAAAGAAAACCAAACAAGAAAAAAACCTCTTAAATGTGGAGAAGAACAACAACAATTCAATAGACTCTTTAACATTTCCACCCGGCTAAAAATCCTCGGTCCTCTCGTAAACATAGATCCGAGCCTTTGCCCAAGACATCCTCAACCAAGAAGTCTCCCTGAGGGCCAGTTTGTCTGCCACTCTCCCCCCGTTAGCACCTAATTCCTGGTCAAGGTCGAGCGCCTTGGACAGTGTCACGACAATGGCTCCCGGTCTCAAGCCCAAGGCTGCCTTCTTAGCAATGCAGCTCATGAGGTCGGGAGTGAACATGGTTGAGGCTGCGTAGACGAATCCGACGCTGTCCTTAGCCCAGTCGTCGACCGTCAGGTCTCCACAAGAAAATACACATTCCGAGGGTGGGAATTTAAGAAGTTTCTCGAGTTTTTCTTCCCACACCCCCTCCTTCATCTTGATGGCCTCTGAGTGGAGGTTTTCCACCAGTTCGAGTCCGCGGCACTCTCTGAATTCCCCCAGCATTGCTGCAGTGAAGACCGCTTTGCCTGTGCCGGAGCCGACGTCGACGAAGTCTGAGTCCTTCAGCTTTGAGGGATCTTTAGCGATTCTCCTGATCATGGCAAACAGGGTCACAAAGGACTCGAATGGTATTTCGCCGTACGAGAAGGTTTTGCTATGTTGCGTGCTAAGAGCGCTCCCCACGTCTACTCTCTCCTCTTCACGTCCTCCCCCGTCCTCCTCTGCAACTCCCCTCCCCCTCTCCTTGACCAAATCCCTGTACTCCCTCGCCAGCCTCTTTCCCTTCGCGGTAGGGCAGGCGAGGGCTACATGCGAGTTATAAAGCCTCAATCTGGAATTCTTCAGCTTGTACTGCAGCCGCCAGCTCCTCGCCCATTGCTTCCCTGATCCGTCCAGTCTATCATTTGAGGAAAATTGAGCGCAAAGCAGCTCCCACATTGCCTCCCCGTTCTAAGGGGAGAGAGGGAAGGGGTGCGTTAATAAGGTGGCTTAATTAAGCGGCCGCCAGTCAGGGATCCAACAACTCACCCCTCCCCCCAATCCAAGGACATCCCGCCACGAAGTGCATGTTTGCCCAAGTGCCAGCGCATCTTCTGGCTTCAGGAAGTGAATTATGGGAAGAACATCGTCTACTGCGTCGACCATCCACCCTCTTTTCTCTTCTTTCGTGTCCATCATAACCCAGACCAGCCCTCTTAACTAACTGTTATGTTTGATGGTTTTAGTTTTTTTCTTTTGCCTTTTTTATAACATGGGTCGTCCTACTTCAGGGGCAACGAAGCTAAAAACAACCAACATGACCGTATCGGAGGCAGCTAGTAGCCTAGGTAGAGCCTCTGCGTCCGCCTCTAGCAGCGCAACCTCCACCCTCTCGGCCCTTCAGTCAGCTTCCCAGGAGGTTGAGAAGGAAATTAAGGTCATCGGTGTCGAATTCGACGAAGGAATGACGAAGGAAATCGATAGTGCAGCGAATGTGCTGGCAGGAAAGTCGACACCTAGCCCCAAGAAGATTACCTTTGAGGAGGAGCCCCCGATGAGGGCAACACCTCCAAAGAAAGAAAGGCAGCCTACGGGATATCCTTCTAGCAAGAAATTTGGAGAATCAGGAGGGCTCGAGAAGACTACTGAGAGGACCCCTGAGGGGGTGGCAAACGACAGGGATAAAAAGGGCAAGGACAAAGACAAGGACAAGGACAAGGAGAGAAGGAGAATGGAGGTGAGAGAGAAAGAAGTTCTTTGGAAAAAGATGGTTTGCACACCTAATAGCCCTCGTCGCGCTCTCTTCGCAGAAGAAAAGCTCCGCCAAATCAAATAAGAAGGAACCTCGCAAGGAGGAGGATGATGACGAGGAGGTGAGTGTCCTTCGTTGTGTCGTCGTCACCTCCTCGTTTCGTTCTGGCACTCATCCTCGGCCCGCCAAACCGCTCGCCATCCCAGTACGAACCGCCAGCTGAAATCAATGTTACCAAGGAGGACCGCGACATTGCAAAGATGAAGGACAGGTTGGAAGGCAACAATTCCACCTCACTCGACGAAGCGAAATCTCGCCAGAGGAGGGCTGTGGAGCAGAGGGCTTCAATGAGCATAAAGCTCAAGCTCCCTGATGAGAGCCAGCCCCTGCTGCGGGCGGCTGCAAAGGGGGACGTGGCCGCCCTCGAGAGGGCGGCAAGGGCCTTCACGAGGGGCGGAGAAGGAGAGGACTACGAAGTCCTGAGCAACGTCGGAAACACTTCGGGGGTTGCTGCTCTGAGGGCTGACGCCCGCAAGATCACCGCTCTCCACTTTGCCGCCTTCTTTCACCAGGCGAAGGCTGCGAGGAAGCTGCTTGCGCTTGCTGTCGAGCCAATTAAGCAGGGTGCTCAGCTTGAAATTGACAGCCTCCTCCAAAAGCGTCAGAGGTTTTTGGAGGAGGCTAGGTACGCATACAGGCAGGCCCTATCTAACGTCGAAGATGACACGCGGCGGGGGAACAACGCCAACGTGGAGGCGATAAAGGAGGACGCTGAGGCCTTCGCTAATTGGTGCGGGGAGGAAATTGCGAGAATTCTCAGGGCGAGGTAAGCTAGGACGGACTTCGTGTATGCCTTCGCTGCGCCCCTCCTTTAGCTAACTCCCTCAATGCTGCAGAGAGCTGAGATGTGAGGAGAGGTGGAAGTTGTGTCTAAAAGCGACGGACGAGTTGGGGAGGACTCCGCTGATATACGCATGCTGCGAAATGGGAGGCGATGATGTTGTGAAAGCGATGCTCACCGTTGGGAGGGCCAACCTTGGCGCAATCTGCCCTGAGGCGGTCGAGATCGATGCCTTCTTCAACGGGGCGGGAGTCGATTATCACCACAAGGGCACAGGGGCGGAAGGAAAGCGAAAGAAAGGCGTCGCTTTCAGCAGCAGCTTAAGGTTCGTGCCTGCCCCTTGCAACACGTCAAAGTTTACCTCCCTTGCCGTCCTCAAGGCAACCCTTCACGTCGATGACAAAGCAAGCAGGGACCCCCTCTTCCCCAGAGATGAGAGGTTTCACGTGAAGACGGGGCAGGTCAAGGCGAAGAAGAAGAGTGATAACCGCGGCTCTCGTTCAAGCCGCATGGCGCAGCTATCCAACAAGTTCGGCAAGGGAGATTCCTCCGACGCCGGTGCTGCCAAGGAGTACAGGGGCGGAGACCCAGCCACCTGGTTGTGCGGAAGGCTCCTTCATGCCGTCTCGAAGAAGATGAAGATGAAGGGGCAGCACAAGAAGCTCGGGCCGAAGCAGAGGCTCACTCAACTTTTCCAAAAATACGATGAGCTGGGCTACGGAAGCTTGGAGTTCGACAGCTTCAGGGTCCTCATCAGGGAGTGCGACATCACCTGCGATGATGAAGTCATCCAGGCTGTGTGCAAGCAATTCCGAGACATGAGGAACAGAGTTCTATGCTGCAAGTACGGTGACCTGGTGTCGTGGACAATGGAAAACTGCGAGCCCATCAAGAAGTGGGGGGAGGAAGATGGAGAAGAGGAGAAAGGCGATGAAGATGGAGATGGAGATGGAGATGGACATGGAAATGGAGGTGAAGAGAAGGAGGAAGAAGAAGAAGGGAAGGAAGAGGAGGAGGCGAAAGACGGCGAAGAGGAGAAGGAGGAAAGTGAGGAAGAGAAGAAGGCTGACGATGGTTTCTATAGCAGTGGGGGTGACGCGGACGATTTCACCGACGTTGGTGAGATCAGAGAGGCAAGGTGTAGGGACGTGATCGATATGGTTGATAGTGCCGGAAGAACCGCCCTTCACGTCAGCTCCGCCATCGGGGACGCCATCACAGTGAAGCTCTTGGTGAAGCACGGAGCCAGCAGGGAGACGAGGGCTGGGGACGGAGAAAGCGCGTTGAGTTACGCCGCGACGAGGATCGTGAGGACCACCCTGCTGAACTCATTGCTGACGGAGCTCGACGAGGCCAAGTACACTCTGAATGCTACGAAGCGCAGGAAGCTGAGAGATTGGATCGTCATGCTGGGGGAGGGCGGGCTCAACGTCAACAATCCCCTGGGGGGCCTTGACCTGCAGACCCCACTTCACATCGCAGCGATCGCCGGCCTGAGCGAGGTGGTCGGCGTTTTGCTTGAGAAGAGAGCCAACGTGAACTGCGGGGATGCAAATGGTTGGACTCCCCTCCACCACTGCGCAGTGAAGGGTGGAAAAGGGAGAAGGGAAGTAGCAGGGATGATACTGAACGGGGGGGGCAGCGTTGACTCGAGGACAGCCTTCTTCAGGACGCCGTTGCACTTAGCCTGCCTGGGACCGAGTGCTACAAAAGGTGGAGGCGGGGAAGGGAAAGGCGAGGAGGAGCAAGAAGGAGGGGAAAGAGCGGAAGAGGATGTGAGGATGGTGGAGATTCTGCTGCAGAACGGGGCTGACATGGAGGCGGTGGATGCGGGGGGTTGCACTGCCTTGCATAGGGCGGCGGAGCAGGGGAGGGTCAAGTGCATCTGGAAGCTGATCGAGAGTGGATGTGATTTGTACGCAAGGACCCCGAGGCGCTGGAATTGCTTGCACTTTGCGAGGTAAGGCGAGGAAGGGGGGGGGCGAGGGAGCGAAGAGAATATTACTATCGCCCATAATACTAATGTTACTTTCACCATCGCATATCCGCCTCGCACAGCTTTGGTGGGAGAATCGACGCTTGCAAGCTGCTTGTCCAGCACGACGCTGAATGCGGTCGTCTCAAGTCCTCAAGGGACTCTATGAGGTGCACGCCTGCCGAAGTCGCAAAGGACGAGAAGACTAGGGAGAGCCTGTGTAACATATGGGAGAGCGCCGAGTTGGGGGATGTGGACAACCTGATGAAGTGCATAGGGCTAGCGGGGGGGGGGGGGGGAGGGTACAAGAGGAGACCTTGGCTTGGGGCAGGACTTGAGGATCAGACTTCGACGAGTGGGTTGAAGGTGATTCACAGCGCCATCATGGGATACGAGAAGAGAGGGGGGGGGAAGGGGGGGGAAGAAAGGAGCGTCGAAGATAGGGTTGTGCAGGTTGTTTGTTTGTTGTTGGATAAGCACTGTTATGTTAACGGATTGGACAAGGTGAGTGGGAGGTAGCAGGAGGAGCTGGTCGTTGAAAAGGTGCTAATCTTACCGCCCCGAACCCCCCCCAACCACAGGTATGCCGCACCCCCTTGCACCTCGCCGCTAGGTACGGTCTCGTTTCCCTGATTGACGTCCTCATTTCCCGTGGTGCCGACCTCGATGCCACCGACGTTCTCGGCAGCACTCCTCTGCATTACGCTTATGCCTTTGGGAAGGTCAAAGCGGTGACTGTACTGAGGAAGTATGGGTGTGAAGAGGGGGGGAGGAACAAGGTGGGGAGGATCAAGTACGATGAGAGCGAAAGCGAGGAGGAGTATAGTGATGATGATAGCGAGGAGGGAAGGTGGAAGGGGAGATTACCGAGGGAGTGTGCGGGATTGGGGAAAAAGATTTTTCCACCGCTGCACTGAGGGGGGGGGGGGGGCAGTGGGAGTGAAAGGTAGAAAAACAAATGAGAGAGATTAAAAGAAAACACCAAGCTTCTAGTTCCCCTTCTCGCCCTCGCCCTCGCCCTCTTCCACTTCGTCTCTAACCACGACTCCCATACTATTACACGTCCCCACTACCGATTTCGCGATTCCCTCCAGTGGGTAGAAGCTCCTTGTCTCATCCCTCTGTTTCATCTTTGCAATCTCATAAACTGCCTGCGGGGTGATGTAACCCACCACCTCAGAACCGGGTCTGTTCGCGCCGGCCTTGATCCCTGCAGCTTGCTTAACCAGCTCGCTGGTGGGAGGCGTCTGAACGACAAAGGAGAAGGTCCTGTCAGAGAAGGCAGAGAGCTTGACTGGGAGAGGAGTGTTGGGCTTGTAGGAAGAGGTTGCGTCGTTGAACTGCTTTACGAACTCGGCCATGTTCACTCCGAGGGGGCCTAATGCCTGACCGATGGCTGGCCCAGGTTTGGCTGCAGCAGCAGGGACTCTAAGGAGGACGGAGCGGACGAGGGACATTCTTCTGGCTGCCAAATATTGAGCCTCTTTGAGCTTGAGAGGTAACTGAGGTTGCTTGAAAGGGGTTTGCTGCTGATTTGTTGCTGTATTGATGGTATGTTGGTGGTTAATGTAGCGTTAAAGGATAAATGGGTCTGTGGGTGAATTTTGGGCTTTTCAGGCCAAATTCCCTTCTTTTTCTTTCTTTGGACCCTTTTTGAGCATTATTCAAATAAACAATGGTACGACTCAAAGACCACATAAATGCCTCAAACTTCACTATTTATATATCTTAAAGCGGGTACAGTTGGAATCTGGTCATGAGACGCGCCCTGGTATCCAATATTGTTGGATTGACATCTCGCTGTTTTGAACATCGAGTGCTGGATTCATCATGACACATGCGTATGTACCGCCACACACACTCATATGTGGAATATTATACTTGTGTATACAACTTGTGCGGAAGGTCTTCCCCCATTTAACAAGTTGAGCCCATTTAAACAACTAATCAAGGAGGGCGGGAGGAGCGGCAAGGTTGAGAGTTGACTTTGGGGTGGGGGAGGGGCACTATGAGGGGGTGGAGGAGGGTTAGGATTGCGGGTTGGGAGATTACGGGCGGGGGGAGGTGGACCATAACACAACACCTGCCTCAAATGACCTAGCTACTGTGGTGGATTAACGAGCCCAGAGAGAAGGATGCCCAATACACACGCACTGATTTCGGGTAACACGTAACTTACACCCCCACGCCCCCCTCCACTACGTCAACCCACAGGCATACTCTAGTTCCCGTGGAAAGGCCGGAGGCAAGAGCAAGAAGTTCGAGCTCACCGAGGAGCAGAAGCAGGAGATCAGGGAGGCTTTCGACCTCTTCGATACCGATGGAAGTGGAACCATCGACGCCAAGGAGCTCAAGGTCGCCATGCGCGCCCTGGGCTTTGAGCCTAAGAAGGAGGAGATTAAGAAGGTGAGGAGGGGGGAGGGAGGGCTGGGGGGTGGTTGGGAGGAGCCAAGTGATGACCGTCTGTGGGCCCATCGTTCTATTTTTGACGCTCTGGTCCAGTAGTACTAACTAACATCCTTCACTCCTTGCACCCGC
>BRYA01000140.1:9124-48155 GCA_030267965.1 Triparma columacea | reverse complement strand
TCAAGCGCGTCGCCAAGGAGCTCGGAGAGAACATGACCGACGAGGAGCTCCAGGAGATGATCGATGAGGCCGACAGGGACGGCGACGGAGAGATCAACGAGGACGAATTCCTCCGAATCATGAAGAAGACCTCCCTCTACTAAGTGATTTTTTGTCCCCAGGGGAAAATTGAAAACATGCTTGGTTGGAGGAGGAGGACGAGGAGGAGATAATGGTTGACTGGCGAATTGGATTCCGGGATTATAACAAGCCCGGGTGACGGGCGACGGTCTGTTTAGATTACATGATTATTACATCAAAAAATATTTTATTTTACCGGGGAGGTCTTGAAGGGGGAATGGGGGGTGTTACGAGCAATACGTCGCCGTTGAATAAGTTAAAACATGTGGTTTATTCATATAAAGAAGAAGTTATACTAAAGAGAGAAAATGCCCCTACCAGTCGCTACGCTTTGTTATTAGATCAGGAGGGATGAAGGATGTATCGCCAATCTCACCAACGAGGGTTGCGAAGTAGCTTAATTGTAAGGGACCTGCTGTCCGCAATGGGGAGGAGGGGGGAGAGGGGGTGGAAGGGGAAGAGGCAGAGGCAGAGGGAGATGAGGAGGACACCCATACATCCAACTTGGATATAGAGGAATTCCAGACCCTTATTCTTTAGGGGGTTGGGGGTGGGGGTGAAGTGGATAGGGGGGTGAGATTCAGAATCGTAAAATTTGCGCACAGTTGTAACCTCTCATTAACCCCCTCCCCCCGAAGTCCTCACCTCTCCTCGCCAGGACCACCTCCAACCTTGAAAATGTCTCGAAGGAGAACCCTTATCACCCCTCCGTGGGTTACCACCAAAATATTAGGCGGCAAGCCGTCAGGTTTGGCATCATCGGTTGGTACTTCGCCACTCTCGCCCTCTTTCCCCCCCTCCTCCCCTCCCACTCCATCTTGACCTTCAATCAAATTACTCAGAAATGACAAGATACGGGCCTTCACATCCTCGTCACTTTCGCGGAATTTCGAGGATACGTCAATGCCTGCTTCAGCGTCTATGCGCTCGGCATCCTCCAAAGTTAAATCGTTACGCTTCCCCTCCCTTGAACCCTGTGCCTTCTCACGGAGGAAGTCGGTATACACTGGGGGGGAAGTGGAGAAGGTGCAAGAGGCAGGTGGGTCCCGAGCCGGAGCCTCGGAGTCAGGACCCAGGCCAAACTCCTCCATCTCGTAACCTAATAGGAAGCCATACAAAGACTCCCTCGTCCTCTTCATTGTTGAACAATATACCAACCAGAGGGGGGGGCGTGGTAGTCCCCGAAATACGTGACCGACCCCTATAGCCTGCAGAAAGCCAACGTTGTTCAGCGGAGCATCTACCCCAGCCCCCTGGACAATCCCAAGTTGGTTGAATCCTGTTTCACCATGTCGCAGGATATACAATGTGAAGAGGCGCCTGTATGGTGTCATTAGGAGTGAAAATGATTGCCGATGTGGATTGGGGTGAGGGGGCTAGTGACGTCTCGTCGCCGCACCTAACTCTACTTTGAAGAATCTGTTTGGGCAGCCAGACGAAGAATAGCAGAAAAGTCCCAGGTGTTTCGTTTCAAGAACAAATAAAAACGATGGTCGTTATGGTGTTCCTATGCAATGTATGGTAGAAAGGCTCTTTGATGATTTTTTGCTGTTTCCAATGAGACACAAATTTGATGGGATTTTTTTTTCAACATTTAAGGCCCTTTTTATCTATTTATTAATTTAATTTGTATTATATATTTCTATGGCTTTTATATGAAAAATGAAGTTGTAGAAAATTTTATTTTTTCAATTTTATCTTAAACAAACAATAAATTTTGGAATGTATAATTATATGCTCAAAATAATATAGAAAAGATTTAAGTTAACAGAGTCTTAAAATAGATTACCACTCCAAGTAAAATATATAAACGAAAAAGTTCATTTAACTTCATATGATATACATTTATAATTCAATCAAATTTTATATCATGAACGATTTCAGAAGGAAGATAAAGTTGATTATCAGAAATACGGAACACCATTTTTTTTGGGTCCATTTCCATCAAAAAGTCAGCTAATAACGAGCCGGTGTTCACCCTGAAATGCTTATTATTCGAAATTACTTTACTGAGGGGAAGACACAGCCCTTCAAAACTGGGTCTTGGAAAGGAGCCCCCAACCCCCAAGTTTCGTCAGTCTCAAGTGAAATGGAGTGAATGGAGGAGCGTGTCGTGCTACGGACGGAGAGAAATGGTATCAAAGAAAGCGTGTTTCACAAAACAAAGTTTGTATTTGTTCCTCAACAAGCACTTGCCGTTCTCCCCTCACATCGCCCCTCTTCTTCCTCCTTCCCCCAGTCCAACTCCAACTCCCACCCCCACCATCGCTACCCCCACCATCCCCGCCGCCATCCCCCATACAGTCCCCAAAACCCACCCACACCCCCCATGCCCAACCCCCGCCGTCGCAACCCCCGCTACCACCGGCATCCCCCACGCCGCCCCCCTGACCCAGCCCTCGACTTCCCCCCCGTTCACCAGTTTGAAGATAACCCCCGCGCTGACCCCCTCAATGACGCTGACCGCGCATGCTATCATAGCAACGATCCACTCGCTCCTGACCCCCGTGCATCCGTCCACAACCCTCATCCACTTAAGTTCCTCCCACCCCCCCTCAACGTTCCCCACGTCACCCTCGGAGCTACTGTAGTACCCCATAAGAGTAAGCGTTAAAACCCCCCCCCACGTCAAACCCGCAACCGCGGCACCACCGTTAACGTCCATTTTAAGCATGTTCTTCGTCTCCGCCCCCTCCCCCAATTTCTCGTACTTTGTCTTTGCTGATTTGAACGCATTTCCCAACCCTAGTTTAAATACAGCACTCGCAACCCCCCAGCTCCCAGCTGTCAACATAACCCCGGCGACGTCAGCTGTTCTAATTTGTCCACCTGTTAACTTGTAGATACCGTATGGTGTTGCTGCTGCAATTTGAGCTAGGATAACAGCGACGCCTGTTATGGTTGCTGTTACGTAGTTTTCCGGTGTGTGGGAGTTGTTGGAGAGGAGGAGGATTAGGGGAGGTAGGGTGGGAGACATTGCTAACATTAGAGGGAAGAAATTCGACATGACGAAGGGGGGGGTTCTTTTGGAGTGTGTATTGGGGGGTTTGGGGAGGTTTTTAATGGAGCGTTATGATATGGAGAGGTGAATATAGTGTTTATAGATATACGGATGGAAAACAAGACAAAAACGCAGGTTGTGAGTGATTTCGTCTTAATCTGAGTCCTGGAAGAATTTGGAGCAATTTTTGGAAGCAATTTTGGAAGCAATTACGCAGCGTTGTGGCCACTTCATCCCTTCGAGGTATCCTTATCTATCATTAGACGATGTGCTCTATATCCGATTTCCATCTTGACGCATTTTACTTAAGTTTATTACCTCCTCTTAATCAAAGTCGAGTGAATGATGGAGTTAATGATGCTGTTGTGGATGATGGAGTAGTGAATGATGGACAATCAATGAATACATCATCAACTCACAGTACATCCATCTACCCTGAACTTAAGTACGTGTTATCTGATGAGAATTTGAATGAAGATACACATCTAATTATATATCCTATGATTATGCTACCTATACAAGGCATGGATGGCGATGGCGATGAGGATGAAGATGGAGACAAAGATGGAGATAAAGACGGAGCAGATGGAGAGAAAGATGATAAATCCATCCTGCACGACCCCTCCTCAACAACACCCTCCCTTCAACTCTCAATCCATTATCACCCAACCTACCTTACCCCCACCCTCTACATAGTTTCATCTCCACCACTCCCTACCACAACCCTAACTAAACTTTACCCACTCCTAGACTCCTCCCCTGGTCTAGAAATAATAACCCCATCATACCACCCAACAACATCCCATCCCTGCCACTTCCTCCACCCCTGCAACACCCCCAAAATCCTCTCCACCCTAAGCCCCCCAAACCCCTCCACCACCTCCCCCCTAATTTCCTTCCTCTCCCTCTCACTCCCTCTCCTCCTACCCTCCCTCCCAACATCCTACTTCCCCCCTCTCCTTTCGCATATCAAGAAAATGCGCACGCACATCACCCTGCACTTTGACGTAAACGAGACCCTCATACTATCGGACTCGGCAGGTGGGGACACTTACGAGGACACGGTGAACAAGGTTATAACCAAGGCTATTGAGGTGAGAATATAGACAACGTTTATCATGAGCGTGCAAACATTTATCATCATAAGCGTGCAACCATTTATCAGAGCGTGCAAAGACGACGAAGGAAGCACGCGCGAAAAACTCTAACTCTAACAAAATATTGCCCCCTTTCCTCCCTTCCACGCAGGTCTTCGTCGACCCCAACACATCCTCTACCACTATCCTCCCCTCCCCCCCCTCCTCCTCCCCCTCCCCCACCCCCACTCCACTCAACCTAAACTCCCCCCCAATAATCCAGTCCTTCCTTCTCCCCCCCAACCACACCACCTACTACCGTTCCCCCCTAAAGCCCACCGTCCCAACCTTCCTCACCACTCCCCTCGGCTCCTCCTTCAAGTCTCTTCACACAACCTTAGAATCGTCAATGCTAGCTCCCCCCCATACCCCCCCCTCATTATCCCGTCCCCACCCAACCTCCGGTATAAAAACCCACTACATCCTACCCTCGTTTTTCAAACTCCTTTCACACCTATCTAAAACACGTCGATCACACTCGGTTATTATCCGAACATTCGGTGATGACGTAGAAGAGATAATCCAAGCACTTAAAGATTTCTCCTCCGGTAAAATGCCTGGTTACGAGTCCTACAAAAGTAACAACATATTCAAAGATCTCCACCACGTTCACGGTCGTCATATTTCCCTTCCAGGTGGTGGGAAAGAGTTCCTCCTCTTCACACCATCAGGTTCACCCATAACAAAAACTGAGGTTGAGACTGAGGCTTACATAAGAGCTCGTCCGTCCCTTGCCGTTAGCGACGACTACAAATCGTGGTCCGAGGGCGGTTGCTCGCCTGGTTTAGGTAAACCAGTTTGGGTTGGTAATGGCTCGGGTAGGCATGAGGTATTCTTCGACGATAATATCCACCCTTCATCTACAGATTCCATCGTTAGCGTACGAAGGTGGGATGGTGGACGTTGGGTTTTTGTTGGAGGGGAGGAACAGATTAGGGAGGAGGGTAGGAGTATTGTTAGGGTCGTTACTTTGAAGGCTGCGATGGATGAAGAGTACTATGTTAAGGAACTTGAGAGATGCATGAGAACGATTGGGGAAAAGGGGGAGAGGAACGGGACGGGCTGAGGGGATGGAAGTTATAGACAACACACACTAAATTTGCTGTTTGTTTTAAGGGAGTTGGAATAGACGGAAAATTAAAAGACATCTTGGGTGACTGACCATAACAAAAGCCTCACAAGTTTACAACACAACCATCTCCTTCTCCTTCTCCTTCTCCTTCTCCGCTGTCCCAGCCACCGCCCCCCCCTCCGCTCCCCCCATCGCCGTGTCCAACTTCCTCCTCTTCCCCCCCTTCTCCACTACCACCTCCCCTCCCCTAACCTTGCCCCTAACCCTGCACTGCCCCCTCCAGAACTGCCCCATGGCCGGGCCTCCATTCTTCAGCTGCTGGTTAACGACCAGGCACCTCGCCCCTCTCCCGTTCGCCGCCCTCTTCAAGCACAACCCTAGCCTATTCAGCTTCATCATGACCTCCCTCTTCGAGTCGTTGTTGTGTTGTTGTCCGATCATGTCCTTCATGAACCCGCTGTAAACGTCGTCTACCACCACAACGTCCCCAGACGCCGCCGACTCGTACCCTTGTTCCCCAACCCCCGCGCCCAGCTCCTCTCCTCTCTCCACGAACCTGATCCGGCCCAGCACGTCCTTCCTAGTAGCCCCACCCAACCCCATATCGCTGACGATCCCCTCGACCGTCCTTCCAATCCCAGCCTTATTTTTACCACCTCCCATCTGCACGTACCACCCCCTCCCCCCCGTCTCTCTCAGCAGGCACGATATCATCCACCTAATCGCAACCCTAGTCTTACCCCCCCCGCTTGGTCCGTAAAGCTCTGTAACATACCCCCCCCCACCCCACCCCTCCTCCTCCTCTTCCCCCTCCTCCCCCTCCTCCGCTACCCTCCCGAGCCCCCAGCTCTCCTCCACCCTGACCCCGTTCCCCGCCTCATAGAACCCCCTCCACTTCCCTCCCCTATCCTTGTCTATTACAGATTCAGATGCGGTGGTGCCCAAAAGCGACCCCTTGACCTCCATGAATAGTCCCTCCCTACCACCCTCCTCGTAAAGTACGACCTCCGCCACCCTCTTCTTCAAACCATCAACGAGCTTAACTCCGCCATCATCCTTGAAACCTGTGCCCCCCTTATCAAACTCTGAACTCGGGTTTGGCTCAGCCGGCAAACCTAACTTCTGACTGAGAGCTTCTGAGCTAGATAGTAACAACGACGAAGGGACTCTTATGGCATTAGGAGTGGATGATAGTGAATGAAGGAGCGTGGGATTCAGGGGTAGGGATGATAATGGAGCCATTAGGAGGTCGGCGGCAGAAAAAGGGTTGTGGGCTGGTTTTAGGGCTGTATGGGGGTTAGGATGTGACTAGGAAGGAAGAGAGAGAGAAGAGATGAGACCTCTGAAACAATTCAAAACAGATTATGGCAACGTGTGACTATAAAGAGCGAAAAGTAGGCAAAACCAAAATTTGGTCTCAAAATTGGGGTCTAATTTTCCAATCCAGTTTGGAGTTTGTACCAGGAAGTTGATGTTTTATTTTATCGTCTTACTAACCAAAAAAATAAGGCGTAGCGGAATTTAAGCACTGCACAGAACCAATAATCACAACGCAGGGGCTACGGCCGAGTGACTCGTACGTAGAGGCCCAAATGCCACCCCCCCCCATCTCAACCATCTTCAACCTGAAATATCGCTCCTAAGCGTCCTATACGTAACGAAACGACGTTATTCGACGACTTTAGTATGTACCAACCGAATATTATCTCGCCGCGTTGGTCGATCGACGACGAGAAGTTTCCAGAAGACATAAATTGGGCAATTTGTGCACCCACGGGGGCCGTAATGGAGGTGCTGGTATAAGTCTCATGAGCCACCAGAGAAGATTTCAATAGTCATTCCGTACAATCATAACATATAGAAAACTCGTAGGCATATCAAATCGACGTAATTATGCAACAAATTTGTAATCTCTTTCACCTTTCCGAGTAGAATCCAACCAGATTACTGATTTTAGCAGATCCATTTGCTGTTGAGCACATAAGTAGGATAAACCACATCAAACAAGCACTCCAATTAGACACCTTCTACTTTGGAAGCCGTAGTTCTCCTTCTATCCCACGCCCCCCGTTTCCACCGTCCCCTCCCCCCCCCCTTCCCCACCTCCCAAGGCCCCCCTTCCTCCGCTGACCCAGGGTGACTTCTCCTCTCCAACCTCCCCACTCTCTAAACTCTCACGTCCATCATGTTGAAGTATATCTGCTGCTGCCTCCATCTCTGCTGTGGATCCCACTTTGCAAACCTGCAGGAGATTGAGGGTTTCACAACCCTCATAACCCTGTTTGCGTTTTTCTCATCGATGACCATATCAGGGTTTGTTGGAGCCCTCCCTTCGACGCTGCAGTCAACCTTTGGATTCTCCGTTTTCCAGGCGACGATTGTTTGCTCGACTACTTACACGATCACCAAAATGATTTGCTCAAGTAAGTAACCCACCACCCTGCACAAGGACAAGGCATGGAGAGATCAAGAGTTCAGAAAATGTCAACACCCCTAACCCCCAACCCTCCCTTGTTCCCTCTTCCCCTCAGTCCCACTCACTTACCTCTGCGGAAAGACTAGTATCCCCTACCACTTCCGATGGATGGTCGCCCTCCAGGGGGCAGCGACTCTCCTGTTTGCAGTCGTCGGTCTAATGGCACAGATGGCACAAGATGAAGCCGGCATGGGCCAGTTCGTGTGCTGGAACTCCAATACAACGGAGATCGACCCCACTACCGGCGAAACACTAACTTCGATCCTAGACGCGGATGATATCGAGAAACTCAGGGAGGGGGAGTGCACACCGGAAGTAGGAGGAGGAAGCAGGTGAGGAGCGAAGGCAGGGTAATGAAGGAAGGGTAGCAAAGGCAGGGTAGCGAAGAGGAGCGAAGCGACGGCGTAAACAGCTCTTCTAACGCTCCCCCCCCCTCCCCCCCTCCCCCCCTCCTCCCCTCACTCTCAGCTTCTATTTCCTTGTCCTTTGCTTGTCCATGGCCCTCCAAGCCGTCGGTGTCTCGTGCCTTTACACACTCGGCCCCGCCCACATTAACGCGAACTCTACCCCCGAGGAGTGTGCCCGTCTCCTCTGTTGGTTTTACATGGTCGGTCCGATCGGCATGGCCATCGGTTTCGTTGGAATAGGGATGCTAATAAGCAGCGGGGCATGGTGGATGGGCTTCGCGTTCTCGGGGGTCGCGACCTTGAGCCTCGTGCCACTCTTCATGCAGGTCCCTGCGGTGCCCCAGAAACACGAGGAGAGCGCGGCACACCATGTGATCAAAATGCCAGAGTTTTCTGTCAAGGAAGGAAAATCCTCCAAGGTCGCAGACAGCAGCAGCGCCACTGAGAGGCAGAAGTCCAGACGTCCCTCCTCTCTCGGTGTTATTTCCGTCGAGGAGATTAAGGTTGTCGATTTTCGCCACCAGGTGCAGCAGGTCTTTTTAAATCCAGTTTGGTTATTCAATGTCATTGGAGGTTCCGCCGAGGTCGCCGTGATCTCCGGATACTCTACCCACGGCGCCCAATTCCTAGAGTCCTATACTGGACTGTCTAGATCGTTCGCGCCAGTCCTTGCCGGAATTGTTATTATCCCCGCCGCTTCTATCGGTTCAGTCCTCGGCGGTCTGGCGGAGTCCCGCTGGCACAAGAACCTCCCCGACACTGCTAGATGGAACATAAAGATGGCCGCGGTGTCCGCCATTATTATGCTCTGCTTTAGGCTGTTCACTTGCGATCAGGCTAACGTAATAGGTGCTGATCTTACCACCGGGAGCACCACGACACCGTCCTGCGCAGCTGACCCGTTTGGAGGAGATTGCGGTTGCAACCAGGGAGAGTTGCAACCATACTACCCGATTTGTTTCAACAACCAGACCTTCTACAGCCCCTGCCATGCCGGGTGCTCCTTCTGGAACGACGAAAACGACGCAGTCTTCGCTGACAACTGCACCTGCGCTGACTCCGTTAACTTACCCGCCGACCTTGAGTTCGACGTAACTGACTTTAACCCCAATCAGCTCCCTGTCGTTACCGCCGGTTATTGCTCTGATGATAAGTGCCAAAACCTCGTAATGATTCTCATCATCTTCTTCCTCGCAATCATGGTGACATTCATGAACAACATTCCCATGACGTTTGTTTTGATGCGCTGCGTGCCCACAGAGTTCTCCGGGCTGTCTCTGGGCATGAACGACTTCGTCGACAAGCTCCTCGGGGACCTCCCTGGGGGCCTTGTCCTCGGGAGCCTGCTGGATAATTCCTGCGCCGTCAAGGACATCAAGCAGGACCCGCTGTCTTGCGAAGATATTGAGTCTTGCGCGATTTTCAGAACTGATGAAATCATCGGCCATTGGGCCACAGTGGGCTTCATCGGCAAGATCGTTAGCTTTTTGCTCCTCGGGGTGACGTACTACTACATCACCAAGGACGACGACATGAAGAAGGATTACTCTGATGTTACGACGAAGACTGGGAACTTTAGGAGACTGAGCGTGAGCGTCGTCAGTAAAGCGAGCGAGCGAGCGAAGCCGCCACCGCAAAGTATACCCAGCATCAAGGAAGAAGCGTGAGCGAGCTTAGCGGTTGTTGGGAGGGGGACAGTCATGTCTGAAACACAAGACAAGACGACAACTAAACTTTTAATCTGTGAGATAGGAAAAAGCGCATACTATTTAATTAATTAAGTTGATTTCATACCTCGGTAATTAATTTACGATTTGGGAATTCCTGAGTGACGTCGAATTCCGTTTCCGGCCTTTTTCAATTCGAGAAGTAACTTCTATTTAACGAGAGCAGATGAAAATCGTTCCCAAATCTGACCCCTCCGGCGACTTTAACGAACATACATCACCCGTTATGAAACAAAATACCCTCCGTAATGAAGAAGTGGGTAAAAATTACCCCTCACTCCCACGACGCACTGGGACCATGAAGGTAAAACTGCAAGATAACGCCGAAGTCATATGTGGATACTTGGATGAGCTCATGAACGTTAGGACCGTCCCTGCTAAGCAGCCAGTTTGTGAAACTGACTTGAGCGATCTGACGACGGGCGACCTGAAGATACTTGCTGAAGGGAGCTGTACTTCCTGAGACAGGAACTGTCGGAGTTGGACGCTGCTGAGAAGTTCCTGGAGTGTTATCCTTGCATGAGGGAGCTGAGCGAGGTGGTAAAGAACTTCAATAAAATGCACGGAAAAGTCATTAAATTAGTGCTCGGGGATAAGCAGAAGCTAGCCAAGGCTAAGCTTTTCTTCGCAGCGTTGTTGAGTATAGGAGATATGGTTACGGACATTATGATGATCGTGCAGTACTTTCAGACAAGGAGCTTGTGGGTGTTTGCATGGGCGTCCCTTGGGAGTCTCTTGACCAACCTCACTTTACAAGCGATTGCTACATTCGCTCAGAATAGAGCGAAGCCGTGGCAGAGACAGTTAAAGGAGCAGTTTTTGGTCTGGTCTCTTGTGAAGCCAGGGGTTGACGCATGGCGCGTTGCAAGTGGAAAAGCACACGAGGAGGGACAGGCGGTGAATGCACAGGCTGAGTTGACGGCTAATAAGAGTATGGAATTGGTGGCAGAGGCTATTCCTGGGACGCTGATCCAACTGTCGGCGCTATTGATGTCTGAGTCGAAGCCTACCAGGAGCGCGCTCTTCTCATTTGCGTTCTGCATCTTGACGGCCGCTTTCACGTCGGCAATCACGTCATGGGATTGGGATTTGGGTAAGGAGCAGCGGAAGTATAAGCCATCATTTTACGGGTATATTCCGAGCAATGTGAAGGGTAAGGTGAAGGTTTTCGCTTCGCTGTACTTCCTTTCGGCTTTCAACCTGCTTACGCGCAGCTTTGCGTGTATTCTTTTCTACATCAAGGGCGGGATTTCAGAGGTGGCAACGCTGATGGGAGGAGAGCTTCTCGTTTACTTCGTCATCAAAGGGCTGAGGCGAGATCTTTGGTATTGGACACCTATATACGGTGGCTTCGGAGTGTTCGTTTCGTGGATGAATCGTTGGATAGTCAAGGTCATTGTCGACTGGACCGCTGTTGTCCAATTTCGACATCCTAGGGAGGTTGGTGGTGCGTATTTCACTTTCAGTTTAAGTTTGACTGTAGTCATGGGTGTTGTTGCAGCGCTGCAGTATAAGAAGGAAGTCAACGATGTCATTACAGACGAGGACGTTGAGTTGGGCGAGGATAATCAGATTGTCGGAGGAGAAGAGAGCGGATTGGAGGAGAGCACCGTGGTCACAATCATGGTGGTTGCATGTGCTGGGGTGGTCGTGTCTTACGCGACTCTACTAGTGTCGGTGAAGAGAGAGTACCTGCATACCTTCATCAGCACGAAGACAGGTAATGAATGCACTCAAGAGGATTTCACCAAGAACAAGGAAGACGAACAGAGATTTACGATTTTCGAGAGCAATAGGCACAAGTGGGAGCACAAGATTAGCGCAGAGGTTAAGGCGTGGATGAACGAGAGGCTGCCTGTGTGGTTGGAAGAACCTCCAGAGTGGTTCAACGATCATAAGCGATCCATCATACCTGATGATTTCGTGACCGACCCAGAGATCCTCGTAAGGCTCCGGAAGAATAACGTGAAAAAGATAATAGAACAGAGGCGACGAAGCTCCTTGGCGGAAATATTTGCGACGCAGACGGCAGGTGGGGATGGAGGTGGAGAAGAGGAGGATCGATGAATGTCAAAACTTAGCTAGTGTACTTTTCAACTGGAAACGGATTGGGGAACGAAGTTCTTTATTTCATTTTAACCCTGGACGGGCCACACAATGAAATAAATGCAGAAATAAATCCCTGCCCTGAGACCACACTTTAGCAAAGAACAAAAGCCTCATTCATTTCTCAGAATTGAAAAATGTCGGGTTTGAAGACAGGAGAGCAGAAGTAAGTATGCGTACATCATCCTAATTGCAATGAAAATCCCCCGCGATTCGCTCAGCTTGATAACTGGCCCAGGTCATCTGTCGCCAATAGTTCCCTTGCAATAATTTGCTGCTTACCACGCTCTCATTCCCTTTCGTTCTCAACTCGCCTTCGCTCTCCTTATATATTCAGACAAGCTGCAATGTCCCGCGACAGGTCAGCTCTAAAATCCTTGTTCGAATCTGCTTCAAACAACAATGTCCCAGGTTGCATGAAGGCTATTCACCCATACGTCAACCTCGAGACGTCCACCTTCGAGGCTCTTACGCAGTTTAAGGACGGCAGGGAGAGAACTGTCTTACACTTTGCGGCTCAGAATTGGGCCAAGGATGTAGTGGTTTGGATAAAGGAACTGATTGAACAGGAGAAGGTTAAGAAGGAGGACAAGGATAGATTCGTTAATGGGAAGGACGAGAAAGGTGGGTGTAGGGTTTGTGTGTGGGGGAGAAGGCGGCGAGCGAGGTGGGGGAAATGTTTGGTTGCGTTTGCGGGGGCTTGGTGTCAAAGGGGTTGCTGATATGTTGGGTTATTGGGTTGTTGGGTTGTTGGGTTGTTCGCTTTTGCTTCACTTCACTTCACTTCACTTTACTTTCCCTTCTCACCTCGTTTCTCTTCCCCAACCTCTTTTAGGAATCACCCCCTTAATGTGTCTCTGCATGAACCTCCCCCCTCCCTCAGTCCCCGCAACCTCTCTCCCCTTCCTCCTTACCACCCTCCTCTCCCTATCCGCCTCGATTCCCCTCCCCTGCAATTCCGGCGCCACCTCCCTCCACTACGCTTCTGGTTCAGGTCTCCTCCAAGCCGTTCAGCTCCTCCTAACCTCTCCCTCTTCGAAGTCCACCCTCCACTCCCTTAGCGAGGCCGGTACACCCCTCCACTGGGCTTCGGGGAGCCCCCACCCAGACGCACCGGGTATAGTAAAGCTCCTCCTAGAGGCCGATCCCGATACTGCCAACGCGAAGGACAGGAACGGTCTACCACCCCTAATAACAGCAGCCGCTGGAGGCCTAGACGGGGTGGCTTCAGAGCTTGTGGGGGGAGGCGCGGACGTTGGGGTTTTACTGGGGGGGGGAATAAGCGTAGCACACATAGCGGCGGACAACGGGATGGTAGGGACGCTTAAGGCGATGGCAAAGATAGAAACGGGGAGGAAGGCTATGATGGTCGTTAATGACGACGGGGAGACGCCGGCTGAACTGGCGGCGGGGCAGGAGTATAGGGAGTGCGTTAGGGTTATACTCGAAGCTACTGGGGAGGGGGAGGGATGGGAGGTTAAGTACGGGGAACTTAAAGCTAAGAGCGACGGGAGGGTTAGGAGCAAACCAGAGGAGGCTGAGGGGGGGAAGAAGAAGAAGGGGGGGGATGAGGGAGAAGAGGAAGAGGTCGTGTGGGAGGAGGAGGTCAAGGCGGTCGAGGAGTGGAGGAAGGCAGTAGAGAGCAAGGGGGAGGTAACGGACTCTGACAAGGAGGAGGCTCGGGCGGCTAAGGAGATGGGTAACAAGGAGTTCGGGGCCGGAAAGTACTCCGAGGCGGCCGTTCATTACACGAGGGCGATATCCTTGGATCCGACGGACCCCACCTACTACAGCAACAGGTGCGCCTGCTACCTCAAGCAAAAGTCACCCCTCCTCGCCCTCCCAGACGCTGCCGTCGTACGGGCGGCAAGGCCGGAATGGAACAAGGGACACCACAGGCTGGCAACGGCAAGAATGGCGCTAGGGAGATACCAGGCGGCGGCGGAAGCGGCGTGGGAGGGACTTAAGGAGGAAGCAGGTAACCAGGACTTGAAGGATATTATGCAAAAGGCCGTCAAGAAAGGGAGGGAGGAAAACAAGAAAATGGGAAAGTGAATATGGGAAGGTAATTTAGAGAGATTGTTTCGAAAACATGACAAATCTCGTAGAATGATTTTCCCCTTAGCATTTTTGTTTTGCGACTTTCAAAGGCAGGTTCATCTCAGATAAAACATGATTTAACAACAACGATTTACAGAAACTCAAGAATTACCCTCCACAAAACTTTCGGCATCTTCTCACGTGCCGGAGTTACCCTTAGCGCCGGGGCTTCAACTCCGTCCACTCGCTTCCGCTTCCTAGCCGATCTCCTGGGTGGATCCTCCACGTGATCCCAGGTTCCCTTGAGGCACAGGAGAGCGTTGACGCGTTCGATCACAGCGACATTGCGGTGCCACCTATGATGGAGAAGGTCCTCGACAGTGGACATATTTTGATCGGCAGCGGCAGTGATTAGGGCAGTGCAGTCTTCGAAGCAGTGTTCACCGATGGAAACAGCAGGAGATAGAATGAGTTTCGTTAGGGCGGAGCAATCTCTGAAGGCTTCATCGCCAATCGTCGTTACTCCGTCTGGGATGCTGATGGCCGTGAGGGAGGAGCATTCGTAGAAGGCGCGTTCGCCAATCGTTGTCACTCCGTCCGGGATAGTGATGGCTGCGAGGGAGGAGCAATCATCGAAGGCGCGTTTGCCAATCGACGTCACTCCTTCTGGGATTGTGATGGCTGCGAGGGAGGAGCATCCGTAGAAGGCGTAAATACCAATCATTGTCACTCCATCCGGGATTGTGATGGCTGCGAGGGAGGAGCATCCGTTGAAGGCGCTTCTGCCAATCGTTGTCACTCCGTCTGGGATTGTGATGGCCGTCAGGGAGGAGCATCCCCAGAAGGCGCGTTCGCCAATTGTCGTCACTCCGTCTGGGATGGTAATGGCCGTGAGGGAGGAGCATCCGTAGAAGGCGTTAACGCAAATCGTTGTCACTCCGTCCGGGAGCGTGATGGCAGCGAGGGAGGAGCATCCGTAGAAGGCGCTTCTGCTAATCTTCGTCACTGAGTCCGGGAGTGTGATGGCAGTGAGGGAGGAGCAGTCTTCGAAGGCGTATTCGCCAATCGTTGTCACTCCGTCCGGGATGGTGATAGCAGTGAGGGAGGAGCATCCGTTGAAGGCGCCAATGCAAATCATTGTCACTCCGTCCGGGATAGTGATGGCAGTGAGGGAGGAGCATTCGTAGAAGGCGTTTTCGCCAATCGTTGTCACTCCGTCCGGGATGGCGATGGCCGTGAGGGAGGAGCATTGCTGGAAGGCGGCAATGCCAATCGTTGTCACTCCGTCCGGGATGGTGATGGCCGTGAGGGAGGAGCATCCGTCGAAGGCCCAGTTGTTAATCGTCGTCACTCCCTCAGGGATGGTAATGGCCGTGAGGGAGGAGCATCCGTAGAAGGCGTTAACGCAAATCGTTGTCACTCCGTCCGGGAGCGTGATGGCAGCGAGGGAGGAGCATCCGTAGAAGGCGCTTCTGCTAATCTTCGTCACTGAGTCCGGGAGTGTGATGGCCGTGAGGGAGGAGCATCCCGCGAAGGCGGATTTTCCAATTGTTGTCACTCCATCTGGGATGGTAATGGCCGTGAGGGAGGAGCATCCTCTGAAGGCTCTATAGCCAATCGTCGTCACTCCATCCGGGATGGTAATGGCCGTGAGGGAGGAGCATCCGTGGAAGGTTTCATCGGCAATCGACGTCACTCCTTGTGCAAAAGTCACTTCTGTGAGCTCACGATCGTCTTTGAAGCTCCCTGTCTCGTCTGTGCCATAGTATACTGCTGTTTGGGGCATTTTGGGAAGGGGAGAGTCCGGGGGTTGAGGAGGATTTCGAATTCCTACATTATTGACAGGTTCAGGAGGGTTAGTGTGGTGTGATGGAGTAAGAACAAGGGAGAGGGATGGTGAGACCCTCAAGGACGTGCCATTGTGGCGTCAATGGCGGTTTTCTACCCCATAGTAGCCCCAATATGGTACTAATAACATCGAAAACATGGCCAAAAGTAGTATTATCTAGTCTATGAGACGAATAATCCAAACCCAATGAATCTCAGAGTCGACCGCGATTGAGGGGAGAGGGGGAAATAACTTGAACTTGGAGGTGAATAGGAGATAAAAAACAACGATAGGACAAATTATAACTGGTGAAAGCATTAACAACTCATTATTATCCCGCCTTACCTTTCTTTCGATAAGATTTTCCTTTGCCAAAACAGATTGTGGTCTCAGTCATAAAATAATTGAACATTTGATTTAACAATAACAAGTTTAAACGTATATCATCATCATCTAGTATTATGACCCGATTGTTAACAACAACAACAAGTTACAGAAACTCCAGAATGACTCTCCACAAAACTTTCGGAATCTTCTCACGTGCCGGAGTTACCCTTAGCGCCGGGGCTTCAACTCCGTCCACTCGCTTCCGCTTCCTAGCCGATCTCCTGGGTGGATCCTCCACGTGATCCCAGGTTCCCTTGAGGCACAGGAGAGCGTTGACGCGTTCGATCACAGCGACATTGCGGTGCCACCTATAATGGAGGAGGTCCTCGACAGTCGGCATATTTTGGTCGGCAGCGGCAGCGATTAGGGCAGTGCAGTCTTCGAAGCAGTCTTCACCGATGGAAACAGCAGGAGATAGAATGAGTTTCGTCAAGGCGGAGCAATCTCTGAAGGCACGATTGCCAATCGTCGTCACAGAGTCCGGGATGGTGATGGCCGTGAGGGAGGAGCATCTAGCGAAGGCGGCAATGTCAATTGTTGTCACTCCGTCTGGGATTGTGATGGCCGTGAGGGAGGAACATCTGCAGAAGGCGCCATTGCCAATTGTCATCACTCCGTCCGGGATAGTGATGGCCGTCAAGGAGGAGCATCCCAAGAAGGCGAATTTGCCAATCATCGTCACTCCAATTGGGATGGTGATGGCCGTGAGGGAGGAGCATCCTCTGAAGGCATATTCATTAATCATTGTCACTCCGTCCGGGATGGTGATGGCCGTGAGAGAGGAGCATTCCTGGAAGGCGTGAACGCCAATTATCGTCACTCCATCCGGGATGGTGATGGCCGTGAGGGAGGAGCAGTCTTCGAAGGCGTATTCGCCAATCGTTGTCACTCCGTCCGGGATGGTGATAGCAGTGAGGGAGGAGCATCCGTTGAAGGCGCCAATGCAAATCATTGTCACTCCATCCGGGATTGTAATGGCCGTGAGGGAGGAGCATCCATGGAAGACGGTTACACCAATCATTGTCACTCCGTCCGGGATGGTGATGGCTGCGAGGGAGGAGCATCCGAAGAAGGCGCATTCGCCAATCGTTGTCACTGAGTCCGGGAGTGTGATAGCACTGAGGGAGGAGCATTCCTGGAAGGCGCCATCGCCAATCGTTGTCACTCCGTCCGGGATGGTGACGGCCGTGAGGGAGGAGCATCCGGAGAAGACGGTATCACCAATCATCGTCATTCCGTCCGGGAGGGTGATGGCCGTGAGGGAGGAGCATCCAGAGAAGGCGTGATTGCCAATTGTCCTCACAGAGTCCGGGATTATGATGGCTGCGAGGGAGGAGCATTCAGAGAAGGCGCATTGACCAATCGACGTCGCTCCGTCCGGGATTTTGATGGCTGTGAGGGAGGAGCATCCCCTGATAGCGTAATTGCCAATCGACGTCACTCCGTCCGGGATTATGATGGCAGCGAGGGACGAGCATCCGTAGAAGGCGCATTCGCCAATCGTTGTCACTGAGTCCGGGATTGTGATGGCTGCGAGGGAGGAGCATTCAGAGAAGGCGCATCGACCAATCGAAGTGGCTCCGTCCGGGATGGTGATGGCTGTGAGGGAGGAGCATCCCCTGATAGCGTAATTGCCAATCGACGTCACTCCGTCTGGGATTGTAATGGCAGCGAGGGAGGAGCATCCGTAGAAGGCGGCAACGCCAATTGTCGTCACTCCGTCTGGGATGGTGATGGCTGTGAGGGAGGAGCATTCCCTGAAGGCGTCGTTGCCAATCGTAGTCACTGAGTCCGGGATGGTGATAGCAGTGAGGGAGGAGCATTCCTGGAAGGCGCCATCGCCAATCGTTGTCACTCCGTCCGGGATGGTGATGGCCGTGAGGGAGGAGCATCCCGCGAAGGCGGATTTGCCAATTGACGTCAATCCGTCAGGGATTGTGATGGCTGCGAGGGAGGAGCATCCAGAGAAGGCGCAATTTCCAATTGTCCTCACAGAGTCCGGGATTATGATGGCTGCGAGGGAGGAGCATCTGAAGAAGACGCAATTTCCAATCGACGTCACTCCGTCCGGGATGGTGATGGCCGTGAGGGAGGAGCATTCCTTGAAGGCGCCAATGTAAATTGTCGTCACTCCAATTGGGATGGTGATGGCCGTGAGGGAGGAGCATCCCCAGAAGGCGCCAACGCCAATTGTCGTCACTCCGTCCGGAATGGTGATGGCTGTGAGGGAGGAGCATCCCCTGAAGGTTTGATCGGCAATCGACGTCACTCCTTGTGCAAAAGTCACTTCTGTGAGCTCACGATCGTCTTTGAAGCTCCCTGTCTCGTCTGTGCCATAATATACTGCTGTTTGAGGCATTTTGGGAAGGGGAGAGTCCGGGGGTTGAGGAGGATTTCGAATTCCTACATTATTGACAGGTTCAGGAGGGTTAGTGTGGTGTGATGGAGTAAGAACAAGGGAGAGGGATGGTGAGACCCTCAAGGAATGCATCATTGCAGCGTCAATGGCGATTCTCTGCCCATATAAATCGCAACATGATACTAACAGTATCAGAAATATGGTCGAAAGTAGTATTATCTCCTCTATAAGACGAAAAATCCAAACCCAATGAACACTCAGTCTCGACCGCGATTTGAAGAGGGGAAATAACTTGAACTTGGAGGTGAATAGGAGATAAAAATCAACAATACGACAAATAACAACTGGTGAAAGCCTTAACAAGGGTTATCATTGTCATTGTTGTCCACCTTACCTTATTCGATAAGATTTTCTTTTGCAAAAACAGATTGGTCACAGTCCGAACAATCTCAGATCAGATAAAACAATTGATGATTCAACAACACAACGAGTTCTTAATATTGTCATCTAGTATTATGATCCGATTGTTTCACTCCTGTCTGACTGACAACAACGAGTTACAGAAACTCCAGAATGACTCTCCACAAAACTTTGGGGATCTTCTCACGCGCCTCAGTTTCCCTTAGCGCTGGGGCTTCAACTCCGTCCACTCGCTTCCGCTTCCTAGCTGATCTCCTGGGTGGATCCTCCACGTGATCCCAGGTTCCCTTAAGGCACAGGAGAGCGTTGACGCGTTCGATCACAGCGATTTTGCGATGCCACCTATGATGGAGAAGGTCCTCGACAGTGGACATATTTTGGTCGGCAGCGGCAGCGATTAGGGCAGTGCAGTCTTCGAAGCAGTCTTCACCGATGGAAACAGCAGGAGATAGAATGAGTTTCGTCAGGGAGGAGCATCTGTAGAAGGCGTCACGGCCAATTGTAGTCACTCCCTCCGGGATGCTGATGGCCGTGAGGGAGGAGCATTCCTGGAAGGCGCCATCGCCAATCGTTGTCACTGAGTCCGGGAGTGTGATGGCTGTGAGGGAGGAGCATTCGTAGAAGGCGCCATCGTCAATTATCGTCACTCCGTCCGAGATTGTGATGGCCGTGAGGGAGGAGCATTCGTAGAAGGCGTTTTCGCTAATCGTTGTCACTGAGTCCGGGAGTGTGATAGCAGTGAGGGAGGAGCATTCCTGGAAGGCGCCATCGCCAATCGTTGTCACTGAGTCCGGGATTGTGATGGTTGTGAGGGAGGAGCATTCGTAGAAGGCGCCATCGCCAATTATCGTCACTCCGTCCGGGATGGTGATGGCTGTGAGGGAGGAGCATTCGAAGAAGGCGTATACGCCAATCGTTGTCACTCCGTCCGGGATGGTGATGGCTGTGAGGGAGGAGCATTCGAAGAAGGCGTATACGCCAATCGTTGTCACTGAGTCCGGGATGGTGATGGCCGTGAGGGAGGAGCATCCCGTGAAGGCGTTGTTGCCAATCGTCGTCACTCCGACTGGGATGGTGATGGCCGTCAGGGAGGAGCATTCGTAGAAGGCGTGTTCGCCAATTGTCGTCACTCCGTCTGAGATGGTAATGGCCGTGAGGGAGGAGCATCCGTAGAAGGCGTTTTCGCCAATCGTTGTCACTGAGTCCGGGAGTGTGATGGCAGTGAGGGAGGAGCATTCCTGGAAGGCGCCATTGCCAATCGTTGTCACTCCGTCCTGGATGTTGATAGCCGTGAGGGAGGAGCATCCCAAGAAGGCAGCACGGTCAATCATCGTCACTCCCTCCGGGATGGTGATGGATGTGAGGGAGGAGCATCCTTGGAAGGTGCCAATGCCTATCTTCGTCACTCCCTCAGGGATGGTGATGGCTGTGAGGGAAGAACATCCAGAAAAGGCGGTTCTGCCAATCGTTGTCACTCCGTCTGGGATGGTGATGGCCGTAAGGGAGGAGCATCCGTAGAAGACTTCATCGCGAATCATCATCACTCTGTCCGGGATGGTGATGGCCGTGAGAGAGGAGCATCCCGTGAAGGCGTTGTTGCCAATCGTCGTCACTCCGTCCGGGATGGTGATGGCCGTGAGGGAGGAGCATTCGAAGAAGGCGTTAACGCCAATCGTTGTCACTGAGTCCGGGAGTGTGATAGCAGTGAGGGAGGAGCATTCCTGGAAGGTTGCATCGCCAATTGTCGTCACTCCGTCCGGGATGGTGATGGCCGTGAGGGAGGAGCATCCAGAGAAGGCGTATCTGCTTATCGTCGTCACTCCATCCGGGATGGTGATGGCCGTGAGGGAGGAGCATCGGTTGAAGGCGCCCTCGCCGATTATTGTCACTGAGTCCGGGATAATGATGGCCGTGAGGGAGGAGCATCCATAGAAGGCGTATTCGCCAATCGTCGTCACTCCTTGTGCAATAGTCACTTCTATGAGTTCCTCATTGTTTTTGCAGCTCTCTGTCTCGTCTGTGCCATAGTATACTGCTGTTTGGGGCATTTCGGGCATTTTTATTATCTTCGAGCTTCTACATTATCGACGGGCTCAGGAGGGTTAGTGTGGTGTGACTGACGAAGAGCAAGGGATGTGATGGATGAAGAACAAGGGAGAGGGATGGTGAGGCCCCTCAAGGAATGCGTCATTGCCGCGTCAATAGCGGTTCCCTGCCCTTTAGTAACCACAATATGATGCTAACAGTATCGAAAATAGGGCCGAAAGTAGTATTATCGCCTATAAGACGGTAATAAGACGGGGGAAAGTCTCACGAATACTCGACCTCAATTGAAGGGGAAATAACTTGGTTCTTTGACGTGAATAGGAGATAAAAATCAACAATTGGACGAATGACAACTGGTGAAAGCCTCAACAAGGGTTATCATTGCCATTGTTGTCCACCTTACCTATATTTCGATAAGATTTTCTTTTGTCAAAACAAATTGGTCTCAGATGAAAGGAGGGACATAGAATTACGACGGCGATTTTGCTTTGTACTTAATAAAATAAAGTCGGTGTAATTAGATAGGGGTTGTGTTCGAAAACCTGATCCCCTTAAACCTTTTCATTATTGCTCCTTTCAAAGGCCTCCCCTCCCCCCCCAATGTTCCTCCCTTCAGAGTCGGACGTAAATATGTGACTTAGTCTTAGTCCTTACCCTTCCGTCAACAATCAGCGGACGTAGATGGTTCCGGCCTTAGTCCTAGCCCTGTAATCATAATCATTACTGTACCCTTGACTGTTCCCGCTCTCCTCCACAAGGTTAGGCAGTCCCCCGATCTCAAACGCCTTCACATACTCCTCATAAGCCTTCTTCAGCCCCGGCTTATCCTGAGCTCTGATGGCGGCGAATATGTTGTTGGTAGCACCGATGGCTTCAGTGGTCTTAGCCTTGTCACCTTTAAGGGCGCCGGAGTTGAAGAGGATGAACGCGTTCTTCTCGGCTACGACGGCGCCGAAATCACCGGCGGATACGGCGTCCTTGAGGTTGGCGATGCGGCTACCGTAGATACCGCGGGCGCGGTTCTTTGTTTGAGTGCTTACTGCACCATCGGCAAGAGCGGGACTGGCAAAGGTTAGGCCGGCAGCGAAGGCAGAGGAGGTGGTGAAGGCGGTGGTTAGGACGTCCCTTCTGGCGACGTTGAGGGAGGTGGAGGTACGGGAAGGGGTGGTGAATGTGGGGGAGAAGGCTGTTGAGGCGGTGAAGAGAGTGAGGAAGATGGCTAGCTTCATATTGTTTTTATGTTGGTTGTCTGTGTGTGGGGGGGGGTAGTTTGTGTGAGTGTATGTGGGGGGGTAGTGTGTATGTGTGTGTATTTGAGCATGTGTGTATTTAAGCATGTGTGTATTTGAGTTTTAGAGGCAATCTCGAGGAGCCTATATCTTGTTCCTCATAAATGGACTCTGTTTGAATGATATGCTAGGATGATATGATAGAATGATAGCCTCGACAAGCTTCTCATTCAAAGAAAAAATCATAGTCTTCAATTGAAGTGGTTCATAGAGTCCTTCATAGAGTCCTTCACAGGGTCCTCCACCGTAGCCTCGTGCTTAGTGTGGCTATAAAAAGCCTTTATGTGGGTGTGTATGTGTATGTGTGTGGAAGCACCCTCGTAACCCTAACATAACCCTAACCCTAACCCTAACCCTCTCTCTCTTAGGGTTACTCACCTCCCCTTCCTTCTCCCTTCTCACAGGTTCCAACGAGGGGAGGATCTAAAGGATCTAAAGTCCTCTAATTGCATCTATTTGAGCCAATTTTAGCATATTTGAGTAGCTACGTGTGTGTGTATGTGTGTAGTACGTCTAAAAGGTGGTATATCGACGTATTTATGGAGAAAAATGGAGAAAAATGGAGGGGAAAAATCGCAGAAAAAATCGAGATTTTCACCGAGCCAGCCGAGCCAGCCGAGCCAAACCTTCAGAGGGAGGAGGGGGAGGAGGGAGGAGCAACAGCAACAACAACAACGAAGAAGAGAAGAAGAAGGAGGGAGGGAACAGGAAACAAAGAGGGAAGGGAACCAAGAAAAAGAAGGGAACAAAGAACCAATCCAGAAACCAAAGGGGAACTCAGAGACAGAGCACAGACAGAGCACAGACAGAGCCAACAAAGAACATTAATAATGTAGTAATAATGTAGTAATAATGTAGTATGTATGTAGGAAGAAGAGTACATACATACTACATTATTACTACATTATTACTACATTATTACTAATATCTTCCCCTCCCCTCCCCTTCCCCTCTCGTCCCTGGTTTGGGTCGCTGTCCCCTCTCCTCTCCCTCTCTTCTTCTCCCCTCCCGCTCCCTGTTGTTGTTGCTCCTCCCTCTCCCCGTTCCCGTCTTCTCCTCCTCCTCCTATTGGATTTTGGTAAAATTTGGATCTTTTTCAGTCTTCGGACTTGCAAATTTTCCAATTTTACCCTCTATTCCTCCCCCTTTTTAAGTTCTGAAGGTATTTTTGGAACCGCGTTATCAACAGCTTCAATTATATATATTCAAAATTAAAAAGGGTTACGATCTCAAGAAGTTAGAATCTTTAACGAAGTAAGGGTTAGAGGGGAGGAGGAGGAGGAGGTGGATGATCGTTAGGGTTAAGTTAGGGGCGCTGGGATTAGAGGCGCTGAGGGTTAAAGCGCGCTGAGGGTTAGGGTTAGGGGCGCTGAGGAGTACATACATTAGTTAGAGTTGCTGAGGTAGGGTTAGGGCGATGAGCGGCGTACTTAATAAAATAAAGGAGGTGTAATTAGAGATTCTTCGAAAACACGATCCCCTTAAACCTTTTTGTCATTGCTCCGTTTCAAAGGCAGGTCCTCTCTTTGATGATTCTCCAAAAGCCTACTCCCCCCCCCCTCTCCCCCCCTTTTCCCACCTTAGAAAAAGTCCCTCCTCTTAATCTGCCCCCTCCTCAGTACCTTAGCGGACGTAGATGGTTCCGGCCTTAGTCCTAGCCCTGTAATCATAATCATTACTGTACCCTTGACTGTTCCCGCTCTCTTCCACAAGGTTCGGCAAGCCCCCGATCTCAAACGCCTTCACATACTCTTCATAAGCCTTCTTCAACCCCGGCTTATCCTGAGCTCTGATGGCCGCGAATATGTTGTTGGTAGCACCGATGGCTTCGGTGGTCTTAGCCTTGTCACCTTTAAGGGCGCCGGAGTTGAAGAGGATGAACGCGTTCTTCTCGGCTACGACGGCGCCGAAATCACCGGCGGATACGGCGTCCTTGAGGTTGGCGATGCGGCTACCGTAGATACCGCGGGCGCGGTTCTTTGTTTGAGTGCTTACTGCACCATCGGCAAGGGCGGGACTGGTGAAGGTTAGGCCGGCAGCGGCGAAGGTGGCGGAGGTGGTGAAGGCGGTGGTTAGGACGTCCCTTCTGGCGACGTTGAGGGAGGTGGAGGTACGGGAAGGGGTGGTGAAGGTGGGGGAGAAGGCTGTTGAGGCGGTGAAGAGAGTGAGGAAGATGGCTAGCTTCATATTGTGTTTATGTCGGTTGTCTGTGTGTGTGGGGGGGAGTGTGAGTGTGATTGTGTGTTGTGTGTGTTGTGTGTGTGTATTTAAGCATGATGGTATTTGAGTATTAGAGGCAATCTCGAGGAGTCTATATCTTGTTCCTCATAAATGGACTCTGTTTGAATGATATGCTACAATGATATGATAGAATGATAGCCTCAACAAGCTTCTCATTCTAAGGACAAATCATAGTCTTCAATTGAAGTGGTTCATAGAGTCCTTCATAGAGTCCTTCACAGGGTCCTCCACTGTAGCCTCGTGCTTAGTGTGGCTATAAAAAGCCTTTATGTGGGTGTGTATGTGTGTGTATGTGTGTATGTGTGTATGTATACCCCTATATATCCCCACAAAGTAATATATATCATTATAAAGTAATACAAAGAGATATAATGAGGAATAAATGGATGACATGTCGGTGAACCCAACTTTGAGCACTTTCATCATTTTTAGCCTCATTTAAACCTAAAATCAATTATATTATGTGTCCAAACGCTATTCTAATATCCACACACACTATGTGTCATCAATTAAGACATATTACGTACAATCAGACAAAAAATAAAATAACTCCAATTGATTTTGGATCAACATGGGCTGGGGAGGAAGAAGTTGGGGGATGTCAGGGAAGATTTCAGATGGTCCTTGGGATAACTTTTTAAATGTTATAGTCAACAATGCTTTAAGCAACCGCAAACACCGCGGAAATACCTGTAAAAGTACCCGTAAAAGTACCCGTAAAATTCCAATAAAATAACAACAAATAACAACATCAGTAACATCTACATACATTCATCTATCTTGTGGCAAGCCACAAACCAACATCCCCTCCCCCCTTCCCTAGTTCATAAGTAGCCCAATCCTTTTCTTGACTTTAACTTCGCAAAGTTCCTCCCCTAAATCCATATAAGCCTTCCTCAAAAGCAGTTCAACCCTCTCCCTCGGCACCCCTCTAAAGAACTTCCTAAAGGCGTTCCTAGTCCTCATTTGCGCGACCTCCTTAGGTTTCCTTTTTAGTAGATTTATCAAACTTTCATTCGACATCCTGTTTGCCTCACCAGTAATATCTGACCCCCTCCCCCCAGGTGTAGACGTCCTACTACTACTAAAAAGTAGTACTTCCTCCTCCCCCCCCCTCCTCCCCCCCTCCCTATCTTCCCCCCTCGATTGCGGTGGAGTTTCATAAGGTGACTTCATAAAGCTCTCTTCCTCCCCCCCCCCCCCTCCACCTCTTCCTCCTCCTCCCACGCCCTTCCTATGGACTCCCTCCTCCTCCTCCCCCCATACGTCCAACCTACCCCTGGGTGTTAAACCCCCGGCACTGCTCGTGCTTGGTGTTAATAGACCTCCTCTCTCTCCTCCCCCTAAGTTGATAAACCCTTCACCCTGTGTCGCGTCATGTGATCTCCAGCTCTGCCTCTGCTGCTGCTGGCGCTGGTCGCGCATGCGTAGGACCTCCTCGGCCTCGTCGCTGTAGCTGTTGTAGTTTATCCTACAACCCATCCCCCCAGACCGTCCTTCCCTACTCTTTACCTTGCCCGTCGTGTAAGGCGTCTCCAAATATTTATCTTCCTTCCCTCTCCCTCCTCCTCCTCCTCCTCCCCCCCCCCCTCCCCCCCCCCTAGCCGGTGCTGTCCCTGGTCTATTATCCCCTCCTCCTCCCCCTCTCCCCCCCCTTATCCTAAGCACCGTCCCCCCCTCCTCCCCCCCCGTAGGTTTCCACCCCCCTTTACTCCTAGCTAATCTCCAGCTCTTAAGGTCCGCGATTGCCGACTTGAAGTCCTCCTCGTCCCCCGCGACCTCGTAATCCGTTATCCCTCCACCCCCCCCTCTACCCCCCTCCTCCTCCTCCCCCCGTCCGAGGATGTCAATGTCAGTATCAGGTACCCCGGACTTGCTGAAGTTGAACCTCCTGAGTCCCCTCGCTGCACCCCCTGCGAACACTACGTTAGTACCGTAAGTTAGAGATGAGCTAGCAGCTAAACCTGACATTTCGAACGAACCCGAACCCTCAGACACACCACCCACCCCCGGCCTACCCTGGGGGCACGTTGGTGAATCCAAGTTGGAGAGTTTGAGTAGTTTAAGTAAGTTCCTCTGATACTCTTCTCCTCCCTCCCTCTCTCCCTCCCCCCTCCCCCCCCTCTTATTCTCTTTCGTAGTAACGTGCGCAGTGCTCGGTCTCCTGTTACCTTTACCCCCCCCCTTAGGAGTCCTACTCTGGACCCTGACAGCCTCGTCGACCATCCTCCTCTCACCCACAACCCTATCGTCCCAACCTCCTTCACCATCCGCAGTGGAGGGGGAACCGAAGAACATATCGTCGGGATTTGGGGACGAGAGGGGCACCGCGAAGGTCCCGCTCCCGTTGTTGGGTGCACCCCCACCTCCGACCCCTGTCGAAAGGCTTTCAGAATCAACGGGGCAGTCGTCGAGGTACTCCAAGGTAGGTACTATTGATACCACCTTACGAACGTACGAAGATGAGGGTGCGGACACGACGGGGCAACCGGATAGTGTCAGGGCATTAAGCTTAGGGCATGATGCCAGGTGTTCGAGCTGGTCGTATTCAGCCACCCTGTTAGCCTCAAGGTCTAGGACTTGAAGGTTCTCGTGCATGGCTAGGTCGTCTAGGTACTCAACGCTGTTGAAGGAGAGGTAGAGCTCCTCGAGGGAGGGGAGGCCGAAGACGCCGGAGAGGTCGGAGACCCCGCAACGGCTTATCCAGAGGACTTGCAGCTTCTTGAGACGCGTACCCATGTCCCTGAAGGTCGGGACGGTGCTTTGAACTAGACGGAGCTTAAGGAGGTTAGGGAGCAGCTCTCCTAGGTGGTCGATGGGCGTCTGACTGGTCACGATGTTGGCCAGACCCAGCTGCTGAGGTATTGTAAGGTCGTCGAAACCAGTGAGCTGCTGGAGCGCAGAAACACCAAGGTTCTGAGACGCCAGCTCCTCAAACGCTGCCTGAGATAGGGACAGACTGCTGGGTGTAGGGGCGGCGGGTTCCCGCGCAGTAGAGGACGGAGGCACGGGCCCGGAACGGGAGCCATCAACTTCACATGTAACACACTCAACAACATCACCAACCGGAGCTAACCCCTCAGACGAATCCTCATCCATCCAGCTCTCGACACCGACGTCGTCCAGGTCCCAACCACCTTCGACCACCCCACTATTACCCCTACCCATAGAATTTGTTGATTCACCGTCCTCAGACCCATCCTCATCACTACCATCCCCGAAGGAAAGTGAGGAGGGGAGGGAAGGTAAAGGAGTCTTGTGCTTCGAGTGCTCCCATACAGGACGATTCATTAAGCCGAGTGGTGGCGAATCTAACAAGGGGATGAAGTACCTAAGTTAGGAACAGCCCCCTTCGCACGCAATTTTCTGGAAGCCCCTGGGGAAGAGACCCACTGTTAATTGTTAATTCCTAAGCAGTTCACCTCTCCCAAACCAAAACAACCTAGATAAAAGAAAAAATGGTAAGTTCCCGCTCTCGCCGCTCTGCCCTTCGCGGTGATCTTGTAATCGTCTCGTTGAGGTTCGTTAATTTTGTAAAAATCTTGGGCTCGTAGCCATCACAACCTGCCCATGTCCCTTTCGAAAGACGCTGAGGTTAAAATACTGTCATTGGGGTTGAGGGGGGGTCACGAACCGCAAACCGGAACCGGGGGGGGGGAGAGATTAGGTAGAAGATGGGAGGGGAGGACGAGTCTAGTCGAAGCAGGGGTGAAAGGGGGAAAATCTGTTCCCAACTGCTCCACCGGGGTTGGACCGAACGGAGGGATCTGGGACTTGGGGGGGAGAGGTTGAAGATTTGGGGGCGGAGGAGGGGATTAAGGGACGATATTGCTACGATGTGACTCCGATTTCTAACCCTTCACCCTGGCAACCTCCCCCACTGCAGGCATACTCAAGTTCCCGTGGAAAGGCAGGAGGAAAGAGCAAGAAGTTCGAGCTCACGGAGGAGCAGAAGCAGGAGATCAGGGAGGCCTTCGACCTCTTCGATACCGATGGAAGCGGAACCATCGACGCCAAGGAGCTCAAGGTCGCCATGCGTGCCCTGGGCTTTGAGCCTAAGAAGGAGGAGATTAAGAAGGTGAGGAGGGGGGAGAGGGAGGGCTGGGGGGTGGTTGGGAGGAGCCAAATGGCGACCTTCTGTAGGCCCACCGTGCTCTGGTCTGGTCCAGTAGCACTCTAACTAACATCCTCCCCCCCACACCCCAGATGATCTCTGACATTGACAAGGACGGATTTGGAACCATTGACTTCACCGAGTTCCTTGAAATGATGACCTCCAAGATGTCCGAGAAGGACTCGCGCGAGGAGATCCTCAAGGCCTTCCGCCTCTTTGACGACGACGAGACTGGCAAGATTTCCTTCCGCAACCTCAAGCGCGTCGCCAAGGAGCTCGGAGAGAACATGACCGACGAGGAGCTCCAGGAGATGATCGATGAGGCCGACAGGGACGGCGACGGAGAGATCAACGAGGACGAATTCCTCCGAATCATGAAGAAGACCTCCCTCTACTAAAAAGCTTTCACCCCACCCAACGGTGTTATCCCAAGGTCCGAGACGAGAGGAACGGAAAAAAGGGGAAGCTTTGTTTACACGAAAAATAAAATAAGCGTCCAAATGGGTTGAGCGCATCAAATGCAGCAGCAGCGTCTTTTTCTTTTTTTGGCTTAAAGGTTTGGTAGTTTGGTGAATTCCTGATTGTTGACCCCAAATCTTCTATAGCAACACCCCAGTATTTTGCCAATATGAAGAGTGCTGTCCTTCTTTTTGCCCTGCTAGTGTCTGTAAATGGTTTCAACCAGCCCCTCCTTGCTACGAGGGCCATCGGAGCTAAGAAGGTAGGAAGTGAAACGATTACCGAAGCGATGTGGTCAAGTGTGAGGGCCATTATTTCTTCAATTTATCAACTTTGACGCTTTTTGTTGTCCTATCTTGGATACTTACTATCCATTGTATCCGAATTCAACACTAAATACTCACATAACGACTTTAAAGCAACACAATCAACCCTCACTTACCGACCTCACCTCCTTCTCACCTTCACCCCCCCTCCCTCTTTGCTTTCATTCTATCTATTACCCTCTGTATCTCTCTCTCGCTCATCTGTAAAACGCTCCTACCAACACACAGTCCGCTACAAAGGTCGTCGCCAAGAAGTCCGCCACCAAGAAGGTTGCTCCTGCTGCCAAGGCCCCTTCCCTAACCCTTCCCTCTTTCAGTGTGAGTTGGCGTGGGGGTATGGTGTTGGTAGGGGGTGGGGCGTAAGGGCGGGATAGATAGAAGGGGCTACTCGTATTGTCGGAAGCCAGAATCGGTTGCATGCCTGCTTGTGTTGTCTGACAATCCTCCCCCTCCCATCCCTTCATCCCCACAAACGCAGTTCGGAGGTGCCAAGAGCGCCGCCCCCGTCGCCGCCAAGAAAGCCGTCGCCAAGAAGGCCGCCTCCAAAGCCGTCGCCAAGAAGGCCGCCCCCAAAGCCGTCGCCAAGAAAGCCGTGGCCAAGCCTAACCCTTTCGCCAAGAAGGCCGCCCCCAAAAAGGCTGCTCCAGTTATGAAGAAGACTACCCGCGCCCCCACCCCCGCCTCCAAGGGATACCCCTCCATCTCTGACAAGGCCGGGGCCATCAAGTTTAAGGGAATCTCAGGAACTGGTCTCTTCCCCGCCCCCATGGGAGGGATCCCCCAGCCCGACTTCTCTGACCCCAAGCTCCAGAAGACCAGGGACCCCGCCTTTTACGCCGCCGCCGCCGCCCAGAGGGCCGCCAAGCTCAGGGTTCAGGAGACCACCTACGACGACGGCCTTACCGTCCTTGAGAGGAAGCAGAGGGGTTCCATGGACGCGTTCCTTACGGGCTCGGCCAAGAGCCAGGCGGACAGGTCCGCCATAGTGGGCGAGATCGACGCACCCGCCTTCGGAGGACTCTCGGCGGACCGCTTCCAGCTTCTTTTCATCTCCGTCTTTGGACTCTTTACCCTCGTCGGCTCACTCGCTAATGCCAAGCCTTATGTGTAAAGGAGTTGGCTTGGGAAGAGTGGGGGGAGTTGAGGAGTGTTTTACGTTTTGGAAAAGAGGAGCCGGCGGTCAATCTTGACGCAGGATTTACGAAATGGGTCGGGGGAGGCAAGGAAGTTGACAGGAGGGGAAGGTGATTTGCGTCGACTGAGGGAGGGGACCTAAGAAAAAATAAAACGTAGTCCAGCAGCACTGGTAAAGTGGCGATTTGTTTGTTTGCTTATCGCTTGTGTGAGAATCTGATGCAAAATGTCAACGATTGTGTGAATGTTGCTCAGATTTGGATGCTCAGATTCATGCTTTCTTTTCATGCATCACTCCGCTTCAACCTTTCTTGGCTTGCTTTCGATACTCATGATAAGTCCATCTTTCCAATTTCACACCATAAGAGTACAATTTCATTCCTGTAGCTGTACGAGAACAACCAGATTGTTCTCTACTACCGAGGGCTACGCCGAGGGAAGCACATTTTCTAACTACATTACCTCCAAAAACCAGCTAGTTGCGGCACCTATGGTTGCACAGTCGGATTTAGCATTTAGATTACAGGCTGTGCAGGTGAGAGATTGAGAGATTGAGAGCTCATTGCGCAAACCAAGAGAACAAACACATCATAAGGGGGTGGAAGAGGAAGGAGGAGTACAATCCACTTCGCTAACAGCTCCCTTCCTCTATCACCCCCTCCGACAGCACGGAGCGACCCTCACCTACACTCAAATGCTGCACGCTCGAAATTTCGTCGCCTCAAAGAAGTTCCAGTCTGACAACTACGACTTCGACCCTTCCCTCGAGGGCCTATCATCCCCCTCCGGCGTCCCCGTGATCGCCCAGATAGCGGGCGACGACGTTCATTGCATGGTCGAGGCCGCCAAGATCCTCCAGGCCACAGGTATCGACGCTATCGACGTCAACCTCGGGTGCCCTCAAGCCATAGCAAGAAAGGGTGGGTACGGGGCGTTTCTGGGCCGCCAGGTCGACAAGACTACGGAGATCCTCTCAGCCTTGACCTCGGCAATAGATGTACCGATCACGGCAAAGGTTAGGATCCAGCCAGACCTGGGGACGACGCTGGATATATGTAAGAGGATAGAAGACACAGGAATCTCAATGCTGGCAGTTCACGGCCGGACGCTAGAGGAGAATAAGACTGCGACGAAGAGAGCGAATTGGAGAGCTATTGGGGAAGTTAGGGCCGCGCTTAAGATCCCGGTCATTGGGAACGGGGGGATCGAGTACCACTCAGACATTGCTAAAATGATCTCCTCGACTGGAGTGGCTGGGGTAATGAGCTCAGAGGGCCTTCTGGAGAACCCCTCCCTCTTCACCCCCCAGCCTCCCGACTCTTCTTTGTCCCCCCGATCAATTCTCAACCGTCAGGTCGCCCTGGCTAAGGAGTATGTCAGCCTCGCGGTTGCCCACCCCCCCGTGTCATGCGGGGGAGCCGGGGGGCACTCCACGGTCAAGGCGCACGTCTTCAAGATCCTGTACCGCGCGCTGGACAACGAGCGGTTCCACGACCTGAGGAACAGGCTGGGGGACTCAAAGTGCTGGAAGCTCGAGCAGACGGTAGGGATCATTGGGGAGGTCGAGGAGAGACTGGGGGGGATGGAGGATGGAGAGATTGACTTCCCGGTGGAGGAGTTTTCTTGGTACCGGAGACACAGGAAGCCGGTGAATGTACAGGAACCTGTGAGGGAAATGACGGAGGAGGAGAGGAAGGCCGCTATTAGGGAGAGATTAATAGAGATGAAAATGCAGAGGGAGGAGAAAGAGAGGAGCATAAAGCGTTGTATTGTTGATTTATAAAATGTATTTACTTGGCATTAGCCGCTAGCTTATCAGTCCTTCTTTCCCCTCTTCCTCTTGAAGCTCATCTCCTCAACCGGTTTATCTAGCTCGAACACCTTGGCTACACCCTTTTCGTCCATCCTCGATGTCTTGACGACGGTGCCGTCCGACTTGAAGGGGGGGAGGCGCTTCACCTCTACGCCCCTGTAAAACAGGATTATGGTCGGAAGCTGCCAAGAGTAACCGCCCGTATCTATTCTGAACTCGGTAGCGAGCTCCGGGTACTTGACGACGTCAACCTTACCGAACGCCAGACCCTCCTTGGCGTACTTTAACGAGAGGGAGGAGAACATGGCCTCGAGGAACTGGCACTTCTCGCACCAGTCGGCCCAGAATGCTACGACCCAGACAGTGGACTTGTCGGACGTCTGCTTCGGGGTGCGGACGCGGGACTTTAGGGAGACAGGGTTCAGGTACTCGATGGAGGAGGCGCCGGTGAACTTGGGGGGCTTGATGGTGAGGAATAAGATGGAGTACCTGTGGTGGGGGTTGGGGACGAGGGTTAGGACAGTTTGAACCCCCCTCTCTTCTTTACGGGCCACCCGAAACAAAGCGATGCCGCCGCCTCGGAGCCAACAAAACTCACCCAGCCATAAGGTACATGCCCAACGTTTTGTTGCATTGGAAGCTAAGGGCAAGAGTGAGCATCTTGAGGTGCATGAACGCCTTTTGGACCGACTCGTCGACCGAACTGTGGTTCCGGTACTTGAGGAGATAAGAACCGAGCATCATGAGAGCCCATTCCTCCTCCGCTTTAAGCATTCCCGTGAAACCCATGGAGGTTAACTTTGATCCCTTGTTATTTCGGTGCTGAGGGTACACGGCGACGAGGAAAATTACGGGGAGGGCGAAGTTTATCATGTAGTAGAGCGAGATGAGCCTAGTGGGGAAAGCCATTTTGGGGGATAAGGTTTTGCCCAAACTTCCACCCACCTTGGTCCGATTTTTATGAAAGCTGTAATTTAGACACTGACTTGGAGTATTTCAATCGTCATCGCTTACTTATCCCCCCCCCCCGCCCCCCCCCACAATCTCTTAAAGTTCAATGTGATCATCCTCCCCCTCCTCCCCCCCCTCCTCCTTCTCCGTCTCTATCTCCTCCTCTACCTTCTTCTTCTTCTTTTTCTTCTTTTTCTTCTTCTTCTTCTTCTTCTTCCCTTCCTCCTCTTCCCTAATCTTCTTATCCTCCTCCTCCCTCTCCTCCATCTCAACCCTCCTCCTCTCCTCCTCTTCCTCCTCCCTCATTTCCCTAATCATTTCATCCATATCAACATCATCCTCCTCAACTTCCTCCATAACACACTCATCCACAAAAGCCGCAGGGTCAACACCTCTAACAATACCCTCAGTCTGAACCTTCCCTCTCGCCACCCTGTCAACCCAGACCGCAATATCCTTCGCCTCTGTCCTCGCCCCGATATACCTGACGTATCTCTTAGCCCTAGGGCTGTACGCAACGACCGCAGGGAGTAGGCTTAGGTCGACGTTAAAGCTCCCCGCCATTTGCGCGTTGCAAGCAGCCGGTACGGCTGCCCAGAATCGTGACGAAGTCGAGATCTTCGAGGCTGCTGGTAGCTTATCTGATGCCCAGGTGTTGACCTCGTCCTTATCGTACCCGTCTACGAAGGCGAAGATCTTGAGACCTGCGTTGTTTGACTTAGCCATATCCTCAGCGTGCTTCTTCGTCATGATGCCCGTGTACACCTCGTCCTCCTGTTTCTTCTTGTCCTTGCCCTTGTCGTCCCCACCTATTTCCCCCTTCATGTACTTCTCGTACCTCTCGTTCCTGAATCCCTCCAAGTCGTCCTCAACCAGCCCCTCTATCAACCTCATCTGAACGGTCTCCTCCAGAACTTGAGGGAGCCCGGCCTGCCTCATGCATGTGAATATGAATCTGACGACCCCCTCAAACCCAAACTGTCCGAAGCTCTTCGTTTGATAAACCGCCTGCCCCAGCAGTACCTCCCCTGGTTTTTCCGCCCCCTCAGGCCTCTGTTCCTCCGGCGTGTCGTAAACGATAACGATGTTAGGTAGACTCTCGATCATGAAGCTCGCTAGAAGGTCGTCTCTAGGGTTGGTTATCATCCCCACGTCCACCACACCCTCGGCTGCTAAGGCGACGTTCTTGAGGAACGCGGGGGGGTAGGACTTCTGGGTGAATACGAGGAGAGCGAGCTTGGAGGAACCAAATACGTTTACGTTGCGGTCAAGGAAGAGTGATACACCCTGGTTGTCACCTACTACGGGGGCAACCTTCTCAGGGAGCTGGGGGTGGTTGAACGAGTTCGTGTGTATCGGTGAGCAGTGTGTGTTTGGCATGTGCAGTGAGAGCGTTTGTGTGCGTCTCGAGAGAGAGGTTTTTTTTTGGTGCCGTCGTTGCCTCAATCCCCCCCCCCCTCTCACCTCCTCCACGAGTGTTTCATAAGCCTCGACGGCGTTCTTAAAATTCCTCTCCTTGTTCTTCCTCCCGTCTCCCCCCACGTCCGTGTATAGTTTGATGTACGGTTTGTCTACCCTATCGTCCACGAAAACTCCCGCCTTCATAACGCCCTCGCAGCCCCTTGATACCTCGTCGAAATCCTTGATCTGCCTGTCTAGTGAGGAACGGTCAGGGTCCGCGGGGTCGGGGGTTAGGGAGGGGACGATGGCGACGAGCCAGTAGAAGGTGTTGGGGGGGGGGAGGGAGGTTAGGACGGTGGCGTAGCCGGACTTGGAGAAGGCTGTGAGCGAGGAGGATGTGAACATGTAACGGCTGGGGGGAGGGGGGGGGACACGGGAGGACAGAAAGGCTGGGGGGAAGGGGGGGGGGGGGGGGGAGGGGGGGGAGGTGGTGAGCATTTTAAAGGAGCGGTAGGTAAAATCGGTAAACGTTGTCTTTCCACCTTCCATCTAGATCCTGCTTCCCCAGCCCCCCCCTCCTCACCTTTGATTTCATCCCTCTCCTTCAAGTTCCCCTTGAACTCCACGTCCCCGATCTCAAGTTTCGCCGTCTCTGCCGTCTCGTCCGTAATGAGGTAGAAATCAGCCTGCCTGTAGAACTCCCACGCCAGCCTCTTTAGCATGGGTGTAGGTGTCTTCTTGCTTGTGGTTAGCCAGACCTTTGGTAGCGTCTCCGTCTCCTTGTCTCCTTCCTTGCCTTCCTTCTCCTTCTCCTCTCCCTCAGCTTTGGATTCAACCTTAGTAACCATATCAGGTGCGAACCTCCTCCCCCACCTAACGACTTCCCTCTCCTTATCCTCAGGGCCGTTGTAAGACGCGATGAAGTCACGGTTCATGTCCTTACCCTTGGGCTGGTATGGGTTCTTTACGGGCGTCCCGGAGAAACCGACGAAGGAAGGCCACTTGGGGAGCTGAGCCTTGTAGGTTGAGCAGGTCTTGGTGAGGGAGGGAGAGGAGCAGTCTAGAGTGTAGCAGGAGTAACTTTCAGGACCGAAGACCTCAACAAGAGACGAACAAAGGGTGGGGAGGAGGGAGAGCTGGTGGGGTGTGGCTGAGGTGGTGGGAGAGGAGTTGTCATGGAAGAGGACGAGGGCTGTGCTGTGAACGGATAGGACTTTGGTGTAGAAGGACTTGTCTGAATCTAGTGAAGGTGACGGTGTGATGGGTACGTCAGGAGAGGTATCAGGAGAGGTATCAGGAGAGGTATCAGGGGAAGCTTCAGAAGAAGAAGTCTCCTCACAGAGAATGGAACGGGGATGGAGGAGGAGGAGAAGGAGGGGAAGGAGGAGGAGGCTGTTGGGAACGATCCGCATGATTTGTATGCTTAGATGAGCGCTTTAGTTTGAGAAGGATGTGAGGTATTGAATGCGATGTGTGGGTGTGGTGGGAGAGTTTTATATTGTGGCTCAAGTTTCTCAATCCGACTCAAGCCAAGTGGCAGAAATGGGGGGCTAAATCTATGCCCACTTTTTGGCCTTTTCATCGCCAAATTGCCTGGAAATTTTGATTACTTGCGTCAACAGACGCTCAATGAACAAGACAACGTTAAAGTTTTAACGTTATTTCGTCATATTTACACCAAAATCAAAGATTTACAATTGCTTTTGTCAATATTTAAAACGACAGACGTCGAGTGTCGGCATGCGGTGGGGCTAGCCGATAGTGTGATATACCTCCCCGTCATACGTAAAAATGCGCGCGAGCGGGTTGAAGTTTTGCCTTTTTTCCCCCCTATTTCTGTTGTCTCCACAAGGTCCGAAACCTGGATTAATTCTCGTGGGCTCAAAGTTCTCCTTTACTAGTTTTGAAGCTTTAAATCCGTTTATTGTCACAACGCGCCGTATAATCGGAGTATATATTATTTCATTTGTATAATTTGACCTACACATTCGAGGTTTAACAAGGTAAGGAGGTTAAAAACTGCCTTCCCTATGGCGGGTGGGGGGGGTGGGGATCTTCATTTTTTGTTCTTATCACATCATCAAACACGCACGTACACCGTTACTTACGCACCCCCCGCGCCCCTCCCCCCCCCCCGCCCCACCTGAACTACCTTCTTACCGCACCTCAGCAGTCCACCTCCCTGTGGCCGAAGAAAAATCTCCGATCATGGAGGGTGCTGTTTGCAAGGGAAGTTGGTTGGAATACAGCCGAAGCTTTCCCATCAATCTTTGCAAGAACTTTTGTCAAGAGAGTGAGAGTTATCGTGGGGGGTATGGTGCGTTGTCGCTTGGGAAACTTGGTAGGCTCTTCAAGTGCCTGATAGGACTCAGCGTTTTGGTCAGTCTCGTTGCTTCCGAGGAAGTTAGCGGGGGGATAAGCGTGGCTGCGGAGGGGAGGAAGTTGGCAGTTACGCTTAGCGGGAGCAACACTGGACAGTGCGTGGTGAACGGGAACTGCTTCAGCTCGTTGAACTATGGGAATAATGAGAGGTGCACGTTCACAACAAGCTCAGCTGGGACACTAAATGTCGTCTCTTTCAACACTGAGAGTGGCTACGATGAGCTGACTGTCGGAGGGACTCAGTATGACGGTACGACTGGGCCTCAAGGTGTAGTTGTATCTGCGGCAGCACAAATCACATGGTCGTCGGACGATAGTCAAACGAGGGCAGGGTTTGAAATTTGTGTCCTTGACTCTGGTGGAGGCGGGGAAGGGGGAGGGGGGGGCGAAGACACTACTATTGTCGGCAACGAGGTTGACGTGGTCGACATGAACGGGCTGTTCAACACGGTCAGTAATAATGGTGATTGGGGCGACAACACTGGCAACTCCATCATGGCGAATGGTGACACTACGATTCTAGCTGTTGGGCCGTATAAATGCTCAGAGGGGACTTGTGCAGATAGTGATAAAATGCTGTGGACAAGAGACTTGAATGGAGAGGTCAAGTGTGTGGAGGACAACGCAAGCTGTGTGTTGGATGGAGAGAATGCAAGAAGAGGGATGAGGGTGCAGGGAACTGGGAGTGGTACACTTATTCTCCGAGCTCTCACCTTCGACAAGGGGTATGCTGATAAAGGTGGAGGGGTTTCCATTTGGTGGGGTGCCATTGTGGACTTGGAGCTCTCAGTTTTCTCCAACAATAGAGCTTCTGGAGGTGGAGGAGGAGCGATTGAAGTTAGTGGTAGTAGTAGTAGTAGTATAGCTATTGTGAATGTCTACGGTTCAACCTTCAATGGAAATACAGCAGACTCAGGAGGGGGTGATGATATTTACAGGTATGGTTCTTATTGCACCATCACCATCCACAATACGTGCCCTACTCCCTACTCCTCCAACACTCCAATCCAAGGTAAGACGAGAATGAGGATTGTATAGTCTTAGAACCATTCCTAACCCAACAACTCACTTTACGTTACCGCTGCACCAATTCCTATTCCTACCTCTTTCTTTCCCCAGGGTCTGCTTTAGGCACTTGGTCTGCTTTAGGCACCATCAACGGCAATAAATACTCGTACTCTAGCTGCACTCCCTACTCTTGCGACGCTGGGAGTTATAATCCTACTACTTCAAACCTTCTTTCAGCTTGCCAAGATTGCGGCGAGGGGAAATACAGGACCTCCACTGGAGCCACTACGTGCCAAGGTGAGAATGGAAGGGAAGCGAATGCATAGCACCATGAAAATGATTCTCCACACGTCCCAAGCCGTCCTCCCACTAAGAAACTCTGATCTTAAACTTCAATCCAACTCGCCCACCCCTCTCATCGCTTCTAACTCCATCCACGCACTTCCTCGCACTTCTCTCGTCGCAGATTGCCCCGTAGGAACATTCAGCTCTTCCACCGGAGCAACAAGCGCGTCCACCTGCACAACTTGCCCGAAAGGTGCCTACACTGACACTGAAGGCACAGTATCCTGTTATTCATGCCCCGCTGGCCGCTTCAACTCCGACGACGCGACCTCTCCCAACCTTCACGACTCCCTCTCCGCCTGCTCCATCTGTTCTGCTGGAAAGATCAACGACGACCCTGCCACCGACCCTGCACTCCACTACTCATGCCAAGCTTGCCCCCCTGGCAAGAAGAATGACAAGGACGACACAAGTTACTCAGACCACGATGAGGCTGGCGACTG